>BOSO01032460.1:0-20310 GCA_018403395.1 Gorsachius goisagi | reverse complement strand
TGGAACAGGTTGCCCAGAGAGATAGTGGAGGCCCCATCCCTGGGAACATTCAAGGCCAGGTTGGACGGGGCTCTGAGCAACCTGATCTAGTTAACGGTGTCCCTGCTCACTAAAGGGGGGTTGGACTACATGACCTCTAGGCGTCCCTTCCAACCCGAAACCTTCTATGATGATTCACCCCATCCTCTGCTCTGAAACTGTCATCTCCTGGTTTCCTTTCACACCCTGTAGTTTTTGTTCTATACTGAAGAAGCATTAAAAAAAAGGATGTGTGGCCCAGTGCCTGGAAGAGAATAAATATGGATTCGATTTCCTGTGATTCCACAAATTTTCTGTATGGCCTTGGGTGGAGTTGTTCAGCCTAAAATAAGAAGAGGGTATCTTGTGAGAGGGGTGGATGTAGAGAAAATGGAGCAACATTCTTCTGAGAGGTTTAGAGCAAAAGCAGGGAGGACGAAAAGGCACAAGTTTTAAAAATAGAAATTCTGACCAGATAAAAACATTTTTTTCACCAAGGTGCACTCAAATCCTGATGCAGGAGCCGCAAGAACCTATGGGGTGTCCACCCTTGGAGTTATTCAAAACTTACCTGAGCCTGGAGCAACCTGAGCTGATTGGCACTGCTTTAAGCAGAAGTTAGACTACAGCCACTTGAGGTCCCTTCCAATTTAAATTGCTCTCCAGTACAGTGAATCTAAAGTATTTGATGTCTCTGTGCCTCAGCCTATATAATAAGGACACTTCTCTATCATTGCTGAGTGCTATGAAGTGAAATAAATATAGTAAGGAGTTCAAACACCTGGCAACAGATGACATGATGCTGTCACTGGTTCAGTGTTTAGAAGACGTCATAGACTTGAAGTCTCAGAGGGTACTGAAAACCATGCTTTATACCTCCCAACGAGTCAAGCTTTCATCCAGTTTCTACTTCCTATTTGTTTAGATGGAAATTCTGGCTTGGGCTTTCCCTAGAGGCTTCCTCTGCTGTTGAATCCACAGTCACATGAATCCTTTCCATTCATTCATTTCCTTTGTGGACCCGAGGGAGACCACTTAACTATGCATTATCCTCTACTTGTTCAATACAACAACAGTTTTGCTTTAGGACAAACTGACAAATTGAGCTGTTTGTGGCCGACTTTTATGCATGGTCATTGCATGCTAGTCTGGTTCCCTTTATTTCTTTTCTCATGTCCATGAACAGCGATGGGGCACCAGCTCATTAGATCATTTCTTTTAGCTGTTAGGAAGTGTCCTTTCTCATGGGGGGTAAATAAATGCCTTGCTCAAAACTAAACTGCTTGGTAGTTTACCATTTGGAGAGGAACTTTCTTTATAACTTGACAGCGATCTTGAGGTTTTTGTTCATCTTGTCATGCTAGCTTCTAGCCTGAGGAGCTGGTAGCCACTTTGCATGTCCAGAGGCCTCCTGAGGACTGATGCTTACTGTCCTGGCTGTAAATAATGCACACCAGCGCAAGGAGGTATGTGTGAAGCATGGTAGCATGTGAGCAATAGGAAGCCAGACTAGACCACCTTAAATCCTTAATCTTATTGGTCATATCCTATGAAATGAAGAGCGGTAGGTAGATACACACTTTCTTCACTTTGAGGAAGTAAAATATGCAGGAATTACTTCCTTATCTCTACTATATTAAAGCATCATCTGTGTTACTCTTCAGGGTGAGAAAGTGTCTGCATTTGTCTGCAGATTAAAACTGGAAAAAAAAAAAAAAGAAAAAGAATTCTTTAATTACTATTGGAGAAAGGTGTGCCACAAAAAAAAACCCCACAACCAACCCTGTATACACAGAAAAAAGTGTAACTAGTTTTCAATATAAAATTACCCTTAGATCATAAGAACTCAGTTACAGTGCCCTGCTAACCAGTGGCTTTCACACATTATGGTAAAGCCATAACAATTTTTAAAAAAAATTTCCTTCTGATTATATATTTGATTTTGCTGTTGGTCCTGAGATATAGTATATGGTTTCACACCTTATTGCATCATCCTGGATACTTTCTCATAAAAAAATGCTCTTATTTACAAAACTATTTGAGAAAGACATTGGAAAAAAATATCTTTTGCATAGCTCAGGATCAAACCACAGCCAGATTTCTTGAGTCAGAAAAAGGTTTATTGAATCTGGCAAAAATGCAGGGGGGCACATTGTAAAACCAGATTAGCATGAGAATTAGGAAGTTTTCAGTCACTGAGGTGTAAAATTGAACTGTATTTCTGGTACTTGCATGCTGTCATGACAATTGGGCTGCTTGTATCAGAGCCAATGTCAGGAAAAATGACAGGTTTATATTTTCTTTTGTTGGTGTTCCTCTCCCATGGGTTTGGTAAAGTTTAGGAAAGGGTGAGAAACACGAAGTGTAGTGAAACATTTTGAGGCCACAGGTTGCTAGAAAGCACAAAGAAATATGGAAAGGCAAGGTTTTGCCAGAGGGTATTGATGAGATCAGGGTCTAACTGAGCAGTTTAAAGGACATTTCTCTTTAGCACCGTGCAGAGATTTGAACTGACTCCACGTATGACAATGCCACCATCCGACACGCTGTGTCTGTGAAGCACCATGTCCCAACCTACCTGGGATTGAAAAGGATCCCAGCTCTTGTGCAACACTGTGGCCCTGCTAATAACTCTGGTGCCACTGGGATTTACCAAAGTGAGCCTGCGTACTATCGTGCTTTATTGGGATGAAGACAGACTGGAGCCCGAAACAGCAGCTTCGGCTTAAGGTAGTTCCTTGCCAGGCTCAACCAAAATGGTGGAAATGGGAGTTCAACTCAAGTGACTCACACCACTTTCACTAAGCTGCTTTAAAATTACACTGGGGTTAAGCAGCTGCAGCTTCATGGCCTGGAAGCTGGAATTACCAGGCAAAGGGTGTTTATACTGCAGGGGATGGAGGGAGGTTGTTACTAAAAAGAAACCTTGACAAATAAGGCTCCAATTTTACAGACAACATATGGAAGGCTAGAATGTATGAATTGAAATTGTGGAAATTATTATACAGTCTTACTCCCAATAAAGGATTGCTCCCTTCTGCATAAGTCTGTAGATACTATTCTCCCCAATCCTTGCCTCACTTCTGTTTCTTCAGGCCCACCTGTCCATGTAACTGTCAATTTCAAGTCAATGTCTGGCCAAGGTGGATCTGCTTGTGGTGAGATGCTGAATTGTCTTCTCCCCTACTCCCAGCTGCAGGTTTCTGTGCTCCTGTGCCATGCAGTTTGCATGCCCCCACTCAGATAACAGCCATGCCCCTTCCCAGTTAGGATATTTTTTTCTTTCATTTATGCTGAGGTTGCAATGAAGCGTTTAGAACAGTTTTGTTGCTGCTTCACCCAATATAAAGCATTGTAATTCCAACCCAGAAACAGCACCATCTAGTGATCTGTAGTGTTTTGTGCCCATGGGAAATTAAGCACTAGTTGATGCTGAAAATGATGTTGCAATTAGATATTATGGCAAATTATTTAATCTAGAGATAACTTGAATTTGCATACTAAAATTAAGGCAACACTTTTGAAGCGGTAATAATCATTAACTGTGAAATGAAATAAATGAATCAGAAAACAGGCAGCTTCTTCACTGCAGCAAACAGTAACACCTCTGAAGCTACCAGAATCAGAACATAAGCAGCAATCTGTCACAGGCAAAGGTGATGTGGGACCTGGTGGGAGTGAAGTGCTGGATTATAAATTAGACTCATAAGCCTTGTACTAAATTACACTTGCTGTTTGTGATGTTAAACAGTGAATTAATCTTTTTTTCACAAAGATGGGAAAATCCTTATTCAAATGTAAGGCAGCTTTTAAATGTGGAAGTGACCTAGAAGCTTAATTGGAAATCTCTTTTGATGAGATTTAAATTCTTATGTCCCTGTTAGATTTTAAAATTAATCTGTAAAAACTGGGTCATCTGATTTTATCATAGTTCTTTGGGGTTATTGCTCTTTCTGACCTAATCTTATCTTTTTTAAAATTTTATTTTATTTAAACACAAGTGTAGAGAAAGTCCAGAAGATGGGTTTATTTAGTGCTGCAGGCCATCCAAATTGCCATCTTCACTGTTTTAAATAGACATTTGTCCCCGTGGAAGACTTGCAGTGTTGAAAGAAGGCCTTAGATTCAGCAAAAAATGTATTTTTACAAAGATAAACAGGACTGGCAGGTCTCAGAAATACAGTTTTTCTACTAGGTCTTACCACCTTCTTAGTTTCTGTTCCTTCCCAGGAGTGATAATGTACCCTACCCATGCAGCCTTTGTGTTTTGTAACTGAGGAGTTACCTGCATGTTTAGCCGTGGTTAAGCATTGGCTGCAGTAGGAGGGCTGCAATTCCTGAAGACAGTAACTGGAGCATTAGAGACAGGAAAGACAAACTCTTTAATGAAAGTCAAGAGAAAATTCAAATTCAATAAGTATCCAAGTGTCTTACTTCTACCAAAATAAGTTTGAGAAGCTAGCATTTCATTTCCCACGACAAAATTTTCACTGCAATTAGTGTAAATGCTCTAAAGTAATGCAGTCTACTAGACCATTAGAAATAAGAAATGCAATTTGTATTACTATGTTAATGATTTCAAGGAATTCAGTAGCCAAAGATATTAATTTCTGCATTTGGCCCCACAGAGAGTTATGTCTACACTCTTTTGTTTTTTTCTTTAGAGTGATAGGGAGAAGTAATTATTTTTGAGATTAATTTTGAGAGAAATTTCACCACCAGAAATGTAAAGAAAGCTAAGCCACATGGAAAGCCCAGGAAACAAGTACCAGACAAACTTAGACAAAGAAAAGCCCAAAACCAAAACCAACCCCCCTATGCCCAGCAAACTTGTTTATTTTTTCCATACTCATGAAAAAAAATGAGAAGGCCAAATTACGGGAGAAGTCAAGACAATACTAATCCAGAGCTTTCTTGTGCTTCTTTCTATTCATTTTCTTACCATTTAAACAGGGAAAACTTTTGAAGTCATTGGTTCCAATCTCCTGGTTTTACAGTCAATCTTCTTTTTGGCTCACTCTCTTAATCAGCTGGAATATATTAGCTCAAATCCAAACATTTCACAATAACAGTTCAGCTTCAGCCATATCTATTTTTCCTAAGGAAGAATTTTAAATTTAATGAAATGGCCACTTTGTTTCAAACCAGTTCTTCTGGCCAAAATAATAAACAGAAAAATTGAATTAATTTGTTTTTCTTGTTTGAACAACTCTGGTTCTGATCCCTTCAATTCAACCACAGTCAGTTATTGTAAAAGTGATTGTGTAAGTAGAGAAAGGTTTTGTGATATTCCATTTCTGTGGCACTGCCTTGCTGGGGAGATTTTATAAAATTATGTAGTCTCTTTTGGTCTGTGTATTTACATCTGTTGAATAGAGATAAGTTATTTGCTTCACATTGTATTTTGGCAATTTACATTTGAACGACAATGTACACATGGAAAATACCTCTGATTCTAGCTGGTGTAAGTCACCATAGATCCCAAATGTGCTACTAACCCTGTAATTTCTTTGCTACATGAAAACTTGCACTTGGCTCTTGCATCACAGGCTCCTATTACAAAGTAAGATTAAGAGGTAGCTGCTCAGGAATTTCTCAGACAGCCCCAGGGCAAAAGACAGACACTGTGTTCCCCTGCAACATGGGTTTGCAAGTCTCTGCTATAAACACAGGCTTCAAACCCAGCCTCTGCACCCTGGGGGTAATTGCTGTGCTGTGAAGACAGGATGAGATTGTGCCCATGGGGCTTCCAGCCAAGGCTGGGGGCTTGGCACCTGCCTGCCCTCCCTGGCATGGGGCGTTAGCCCTGGTGAGGCAGGCCAGGGCTGTGGGACGTGCCATGATGCTCTCTCGCAGGCTCTGATGCACACTTCTGGTGTCACGCCAGTAGTTGTGGCAGGGGACAGTCAGGTAAGGACAGGTGACTCCAAGTGCCTTCCTCCTCAGGTGCCCTCAGGTGCCCCTGGAGCTGCATGGCCCATCAGCAGAGTGCAGAATTTTGCCCCCAGTGCCTTTAGGTCTCTTCAGCTTCTGCTTGGAGGAGTCCTCTGCCCAAGTGTGTTGAGTCATTGAAGTGGGAGACTTGTTTCCAGAGCAGTGGCAGGGCTACTGTGTGCTTCTTCAGTACTCAGGCTGGCGGCAGTGCTCTGCGACAGCTCAGGAAGTTGTACCAATTTCCCTTTCAAGAAGTGAAAGTGAAATGCTGCCTTTGCTGTTTCTCAAGAAGGCTCCGAAATTGTAGCATCTAAGTTTCAAAGACCTAATTTAAAAAATAATAATAATAATTTCCACTGAAGTTCTGGACCCTAATCCACCTCCATTGCTCTTTCTTTTTCACCCTGTCATCTGACTGTCAACTTTAATTCCTCCACTGATGTTCTTTTTTGAATATAGGAGAAAAATTTAGGATCTTGTGCTTTTAGCTGAACATGTAAACATAATGTCCAACATAATTAACTGAGCCATGAACATGCCTCCCTGTTCAAAGACTGAATTAAGATGGGAGAAAGTAAGAAAAATAATCAGTGTGGTCTTATCAGGGCTATCTAAATAATAGATAAAGGAAAGGACAAATTTATAACCAGGTGTATTTTTGTTTCACACTTTCCCTACTGGATTCATAATTTACATTTTGCTTTCATTAAAAATAGAAGTAGCTGTCAGAGCACAAGCACACACCTTGCACATTCCATACCTGTCCTGAACACACTGAGGTGCGATCACAGTTTTCTTGTAATTCTAAATCTTTGTGCCTGTATTCTCATATGGTAGTGTTATGAAAGTAGAAGGACCAGTGATCCTCATCTTGCCATCTTTCAGGAAATAGGTATGATAATGATGGTGACTGCAGGGAACTGAGCAATTAAAATCCAGACTGACATGGTGAGCAAAGCACCAAGTTTTCTGTATCTTGTTACTCGCTGCTGAAAGGTGGGATGTACCTCTGGACCAGACAATATATAGTACAGGTTAACTTCTTTGGCAGGCATCAGGTCTTAGTATTCTGATTGAAAGTCCACTGAAGTTTTTCATTGTCACTTTACACTCAGCAGTCTCAAGGATGTGTTTGAAGTCCGGGAAAAACAACGCTGCCCAAATCTGATCTGTTGCTTAGTATTGCTTGACTGAGTATTCAGCTTTTGTTTCTTTGTTGTTTAGTGTAAGCTATTTTATTCATCACAAAATTATTAGGGGTTGAAAACTGGATTCTCATATATAACTTGTCCAACAATCACCAGCAGCAGCAGATGTGTATACTAGCAGCAGTAATGCTTCTAGACTCTCCTCTGGTACAGAAATTCTTTCTGTGCTTATTTCCCCTTCTTCACCTCAATCTTTTGGTGTCTGTGCATTTGTTCTCCCCCACCTTCACTGCCTTGCCATTTTTATCTCTGCCCAAGAAATAAACTTTCTTTCACATAGTAAAATCATAACATGAAAAATGCATGATGCTGGTACAAAACATTTAAGAATGCACTTAATTTTAGCAAGTACCAGTGTTGTTCTTACTGAGATCTAGACCAGGTCTAGAATTGAAAAATGTGAAGACTGAATATGTCTTCTGCAAAATAAAATGGTGGGGTGTAAAAAGAGCTAAAGAATTTTTTTCTGTGCTGTCTTCTGCCAGGCACAGAAAAGAAGAGGTGAGAATGGCTTGGCGTTTTATGCATTTCAGTAGCAGAACAGGCAACTCCAGTAAATCTGTTTATACTAATTGAGCTGGTAGGAGCACATTTTTCTATGCAGACATTCTCTGTTGGACAAGTGACACAGCAACACAGCAAAGTGCAGAAAAACACTGGGGAAAATTCAACGAATAGAAAAGAACAAGAAGGAAGATTTGTGCCCCCAGGCAATTTGCATTGCTGTTCTATCTCAGTACCTAGATTGGGTAACCAGCGCTCCCCTATCTTTGCAGACAGACACAGAAGACTGAAAGGTTTTCAGGTGCTGCAGTGGCAGTGTCCACAGGAGCACTACAGCCATGCCAAACTGAGCATGGCTCTTGCCCTCTCTGACATTCTTTGGGCAAACAGTGAGCTGAGACGGAAGGAAGGAAGGAAGGAAGGAAGGAAGGAAGGAAGCCAAATTGTACAACAGGATTACCTAAAAATGTATTAGAATTTCTAAAGTGCCCTGCATGTGTTATTTCCTGGAGAGACTGCAAGGAGAAAAGGGGTTAGTAGTTTTTTCTGAAATTCCAGCAGTGTCAAATAAAATAGGCTTTGCATTATCCATGAATGCTGGATGTGCCAAGGTTTGAACCATTCTTTTAAATGTGTGCAAAGTTAACAAATGCTTTGGAACCAAAGAAAGAGATAGCAAGCCAGAACTTCAGCTGGGGTAAATCAGCATTTTCTTACATTTCTATGGGCTGGATCTTAGTGATCTAATGCCAAAAAGATAGAGAAACTAGGCACAGAGTATATTATTTGGTAGAAACTTCTGTTGTTTCTATTAAGAATAAGGTCTGACAGGTGTGTGAAAGCTTTCAGTTTGTTACTAAAACTGCAGATCTAGAGAACTGTATGATAGAAAATGACAGAGACATTCTGAAAATTAGACGCTTTTCTCGCCTTTGAGAAGAGAGCAATAAGGTCACAGTGGCACAGGGGCAGGGGTGGAAGCAAGCCATTTTCTTTTCTAAGGACTTTGGGCTTTTGCAATCCAGAATTCAAAATCCTTCATCACGGCTGATAAGAGCTATAATAAGTCTCTTAATAAATACTTTGCTTTTGTTATTTGTTGGGTAGAAATAGTAACTGGCATGTAACTTTTGAAATGGCTATCTTCAGCAGCCTGGTGGAAGGGTGTAACGCTGGAAGCTAGGCCTGGCTAGTGGAACGTTGCCACTGCACCCTGCAGCAGGTTGATTTTAGTCCCTGGTTAGCACCTTCAGCTCCCCAGCCCTGCTTTACCACAGAAGCAGCTTGACTATCTTGCTTGGGCTTGTAAAGCTAAAGTGATTCTCACTAACTACTACACTATGGTCAACTGGGCGCTAGAAACACAACTTTGGAGATTTTCCACGTTAATGTTTTTTTAAAAATATTTTTGTGGAAGGTTAGAGGACAGGGAGGAAGGCAGGGGAGTGTTTGGATTACAAAAGTTAACACACGCTTTCATTACTTCATTTTATAAATGGAGATGAAAAGTAGGTTTGAATTTGCTAAGCTTGTGATAGAAATATCTCTTGCCAGGCTTCCTGCATATCAGTCTTAAACTACTGGCTTTGTTAAGTTTGAGGAGTAAAAGTAATTAATTGCCTCTGGAAATCCTCTAGGAAACATACTTTTAGCAAGTGATTCAGTTTGGTTAGTTTGGTTAGCAATGGAAGCTGGTTTTGCTGCAAAATTTCTAGGTAATAAATGGGTGTGCCAGAATGACAGCTGATGGCAAAGTTGGACAAATTTTGCAGCTGCAGACAAGAAGAAAAAAAAAAAAAAAAAGACTTTTTGCAAGACTTTTCTTAACCCATTCAGTTTTCAGTAACTTCTGCAAAGAAGTTTGTAGGCACAGGAAAGGAATGGTGAGTCAACCCACTGCATCTTATAGCTCATGTATAAACAATAACAGTCTTTGTTTACAGGATGTTGGAGGTTCCTACCCTGCCGCTCCTCCTGGGAAAACTCTACTAAAATATTTCCTTTCATCAGTATCTAAAATATTTTTTAGCTGCTAACTAATGGGCAATATTGTGTATTTGACATTTATCTTATTTGGTATTGAGCATGATCATGACTGCAATCTGGCTGTACAACAGCGTTTATTGCCCAGACAAAATTTTCAGTCATGAGGTTCATGAATGCTTGTATTTTCATGAATGCCTGGAGTAGCAGCAGAACACCAGCAGAACACAATCTAGAGAACACAAGACTGGTAATTTATGCACCTTTTAAAAAGAACTATGCATTCACTCCATTCTAAATGGATTATACGTAAGGTACATTGCCTTCATTGAGTAATAGTTTATGAGAATTTATGTTAAATATTAAGAAATAATACACACACGTACACACATATAAACATTCTGTCTGTGTAAAGCCTGGTTGAATGTTTAATGAGGGAATAAAAAGAAGACATCCACGGAATCAAACACACTAAGAAAGCTGAAAATTGCTGTTTGTTCTGGAAATAATGAATTTTGAAAATACTCCCTGACCTTTCACATTTACAAAGCTCTTGATTTCAGTGAAATTAGTTGCAAAAGTACTTGTATGCTTGTTTAACTCCACCACGTACAGACCTGGCCAACCTCTGAAAGTTTCATGACTGTGATAAAAGTATGTAAAATAGGCCTGCATATATGTTGGTGGTGGTTTGTTTTTTTTTTAATTTAAAGTGTTTTATCTGAATTGAATGACCATAATGGGATGCATTTTGAGGTGGATATACCTACCACT
This sequence comes from Gorsachius goisagi, assembly GCA_018403395.1. NCBI lineage: Eukaryota > Metazoa > Chordata > Aves > Pelecaniformes > Ardeidae > Gorsachius > Gorsachius goisagi. The sequence goes on along the minus strand of BOSO01032460.1, from coordinate 9,889 downwards.
CAATATTTTGGGGGAATTTTAATTTGTTTGCTTCTTGCTTCTTGCTCCTTCCTCCTCTGAGGAATAGTCTGGATTAGGTCCTTGCATCAGAGTCAGAGTCTCACACTTCACATCTCACATCTGCTGAGGGGGACATTGCATGCCTCACTGGAAGCAGAAAATGTAGCACTTCCATCCGCACTTTCTGTGTAACTTCTATCACCTTTCTAGTCAGCTGTCTAGCCCTGATAACGTATCTAAGAGTTTTCCTGGGAGAAAAGAGATGGAGCACAACTGCTAACATGCTCTTGAACTTCAGTACAACTTGGATTTTGACTCTAGCTCCACCTATATACTTCAGTACTGCATTGCTGGCAGCCTGACAAGTAAGTTCCACTGAAGAGTATTGATTCATAAAAATAACCCACAAGAGTGAGAGGCGGGAGGCTTCGTGACTGAAGAGGTTACTCTGAATTGCTTGGGGCTTTTAAGAGGCCATTAATGGCTGTTTACACCAGTTATAAACACTAAGAACAAATGGATTTGGCATGCTTTGTTCTGAAAAATAGCAAGCCTGTTGCATGCAAAATAAACAGGACCCACCACCATGGTGAGAAAAGGGAGGTGACCTTTGGAAATAACACCTAGAAAGTAGCAGGGAGAAGAGAGCTTACAAGACAGAATATGACAATTCTGTAGCATCTCCCTCCTTTTTTCAGTTACTGAACTCGCTCTGAGGGTACAGAGAATCTTCCCTTAGCACTGGCATTCAAGTCTCCATGGCGGTCAGGTACAGGGAGCCAAATCTCATCTCTTCAATCTTTAGTCATATTTTCTCTTATGGACCTGGGAGAGGGAAACCCCCTAGATGAGATAGTCCATGAGGTACTTGTTTGAAGTGTGTGCACATATAGAAACACATGAAAACTTTGCAAAGAGTACACATTTTTTCTACGCATTTGTTATTCCTGAGAAAGGGCAACAATTTAAGAAAGATTAAAGAAAAAATCCAACCAAAAAGAAAGCTTTCTCTGATGTTTCCCAGTCCATTTTCACCCTTTCCTCAGGTCTCCTGGACTACTCTTCCTGTGCTTCAGAAATATAAGCTTTCTCCTTCCTTTTCTTCTTCACAATGTAGATAGAAGAAGAAAGGAAAATGAGAAGTATATCCCTGCCCATTTCTACTGTCTGGTCAGGCTCCTTCAGTTTACCAAGTACAGCTGTCAAATGATTGTCTTGCTAAGACAGTCTTCCTATCTTCCACCCCCACAGAGTGGTTTTTCGTCTATTAGTTGTTCAGGTCAGCATCTTTTAAAATCATCAGCATTTACACCACCTGTTGGCATACTGGTTGCACATCTGTGGTACTTCAGATCCTTGCTCAGAGGAAAAGTGAATGCTTCTCCTCTGGAAATGGGGCAAGGGGAGAGGGGGCAGAGGGGGATTTTGTTGCAGATGGACACAAGATTGTCAAACAAAGGCAATGTATTAAACAGAGAGTTCGTCCATTGTCATATTCAATGAATGTTAGACTTCTAGTCTAACCAGAGATGACATACACTGGGGAAGTTTTTGACCAAAAATTCTACTAGTGCATATAAATCACAAAAGCTTAGAAATTAAAATCAACAGTAAATTCCTCCTTTATTTCTCAGGGAATTTGTCTCATTTCTGGGTACATTTATGATACGTGTGAATAAATACTACCCCTGTATGATGATATCTTTCTCCATAGCACTCATGGTTTTACACATCTTTATCATATTCATTTTCCTTTGTCACTTTTTTTCAAGAAGCTTTTCAAGAAGTCTTATATTGCTGCTTTTATGAAAGCTATTTAACACTTTTTGTCTAGCCTCTTCCCTATTTTTGTATTCTTCCTAATTCTTCCATGGTATGGCTCATCCGCACAGTAGGTGGTGGCCATTATACAGCAGGGGCTCCTTTACACAATTATTTCATGTAGTGAGATGGATCTTGGACTTTGGGCTTTCAGGTGCTTACCATAACACAGGTGCATGGCAGTGTTGCACTGATGCCCTGCTGTGATATTAAAACCACTAAGGAATGTAAAGATGTATCTGATATCTCCAGCAGTACTTTGTGGTAGGTTTTCCACAGCACACCCATGCATTAAAAGAAGTTAAATAGCTGATGATGAAAGTGATGGCCAAAGGCTGAAGCGGTGCTATGATACATAAGGGGAATCTGTTTATTATACATTTTGTCCAACATCCATGAAAATAAGTAGTATTATGTAATTATTTAATAAGTACTGACTAACCAGCAAGTTACGCTCCATCTTTATCTGCTAATGAGTAGATTTCCCCATTAACAATTCAAAGATACACCATAAGTTTCCAGACCATATGTTTCCACACTACACAGTTTTTTAAAGGAAATGTTGCCATAGTAGAATCTAGGCCAGGAGCAGGCCATTATAGTAATGGACTTTGGCTTCTTCTCCAAGTGACTCCACCTCATTCTCTGGCCATTGGTGACTGAGCAACTGCTTTCTGCTGGGGAAGGCATGCCAGCTTCAGTTGAAAATACCACAGGATGGAAAACTTAATGTATCCTGCCATCATCACCTCCTATGATGGGCTTTCCTTATTTGAAAAACTGCACATCTTGCTCCAGGTTGAACTGTGTCCGTTGCCAGTTCCACCTACTCAGCTGCACTTGGTAAATATGCTTTGTAGTTTTAGGGACCTCTCTGTGTCATGCTGAAAGCAAAGTGCTGATCTCCTTAATAGGCTAGCATATTCATTGTTATTCCTGTTTCCAGTGTTAGCATATGGCTAACATCTAATTTCTGCTGTCATTCACAGGCACATGTGTGCATCTATAACAACCTCAAGAGAAAAGTACAAATCTGCAATAAAGTGCTGAAATCATAACTTCTTTGCTTTGTTTCAGGTATCACCTATCAAGGTAACCCTGCTTGTCCTAAACCCATTTGGAAAACAAACTTTGGCAAGAAACCTGATCCTGAACTGTTATGTTACAAACACTTTCCCATTCTCTCTTTTCGTCTCCTGGGCCTGCTCTTGGCTTAAGCTACTTTTTGCTGTCACTGAGCTGCTGATGACCTGACTCTGTTCTAAGCATGCAGGACAGTGACTCTTTTCTTCTTGGAATGACATCAAATTGGAGGCTTCACTGAGGTCAATGACAATTGAGCCATAAGTAGTCGTAAAAACTTAAAATTAAAAATCTGTAGCTAAGTGAAGTGGAAGCAGATTACTTTGTTTTTACTGCTAGAAATATTATCTGGGAGCATTCCAGTTCTTACATGGTGGAGAAAGAGAATGATAAAACTTTGGAGGGGATCAGAAATATTTTGTGATTAGCATCAATAGGACCCAAACCAAGTTTCAAACTTCTTGCAATATCTATATATTTACCAGCATTTAAAAACAGAGTAGGGATTTTTTCCTTCCCAATATCAAACCCGAGAATTTCAGTGTCTTCAAATAAGAAGTAAAACATGCGAGAAAGTCAATGTGAAATCGTTCCATTTTTGACAACTCCAGAGTTTCTTTTGATCAGCTATTTTACCAAACTCTGCTGTTTACCCACACTTTTCATCCTTCAGCTACAGGATCACATTTCCCCTACTCACTACCTCTCATTGCTGTAAATTAAGACCTCAAAAGCACACATTTTCAGGGAGTGTATTCTTCCTCTGCTCACAGTCAACACTGTGGAAAGCAACATTCACACAGTGGGGGTCTCGTGCTTGTTATTAATTACTGTGATGATTTAGAATGATAACAGCCCTCTACAAGGGTGTGAATTTCCCCCATGTTAAGCTTTGAGATTACAATAAAAACCCTGTATGCTCACCACTTTAAAGGTTTTAACAAACAACAATGAAAATAAAAAGGCATAACTGCACCAGCTCAGACAAGCATTGTAATTCCCTGTAACCTGGGACAAACAAGCCTCTTTGTAGGTGGTCCTTTTTCTTGAATGTTGGTTGAGTAAAGCTCCCACTTATCTTGGTGGTAGAAAGTAGGAAGTGTATAATGCAGGAAAAGATGAATCAATAATTCTTTGTTTCATTGTCATGTTCTCAGCCTCTTTGGGTGGAACTTTGAAAAATTTAAACATCTGGTACAGCACAGAAGTAACCACTAATGATATGAATTTTTACTAATATAGAATGGTTTGGGGTTTTTTTAATTCAAGATGGTGACACCATAACCATAAGCCCAAGTTTTGAAGTCAAATGCCTTCTACTGGTGATGACCTGATTTCCTCTGTGTTAAAAATAAGGCGTTCAGTATTCTGGAGAGTTTGCTCTAAGCAAACCTCGTGTTTGTCTTTTTTTTTTTGGTTAAGTTGCTGTCTTGCAAAGCAAGTCAAATTATTGTGAGTAGTTTAAACTACTCCTATGATTCAATAGGTGGGGTTTTTTTGCAAAATGTTCTTTACACTGTGTGTCCTCAGGAAAGAAAGGCAAAACATTACTATGTCAGGAAAGAAAGCAGAAAATTATTCTTTGGCAGAAAATGGTTATCATTTTTGTGAAAGTGTAGCTTAATGCCCATGCTAAAATCAGGGCAAAATTATGAAGAAGTTGTGCAATAACCTTGTACGAATGTGTCCTGAAAAGCTTATGACCATGACTGAAAAGGAGAAAATACAGGACATGCCCAAGGTCATAAAAGAAAAAAGAAAATCTGTGATAAGGTCAGGATTTCAACCCAAATGTAGTCAGTTTTCATTCCCTGTGACAAATGAGACAAAGTCAGACTCTAAGGCGCCTGAGTTCAGTTAGGGAGGGAAAGGGAGTTGGAAGCATGCTTATCCCTGTGAACTACGAATGCATGAAGACGTTCCCCTTCCTGGAGCACTTACATGATTTTGCCTTCTAACACATGGCCACAACTTACCACCTCTTGTCCTTGTGACATTCCTGGCACGCAGTTGTCTTAACTATCCAAAGGGCGAGTGTGTCACTGCAGGCCATCTCACTGAAAACAAGCAAAAGAGCTCTTCCACTTATGTAGCCAATATGTGCTCTGCTCAAAAGCAGGTATGCTTCTAAGAAACTTAGGAAGTTATGAAGCGTGGAGGACTTGAGGATGGGCAGTGAGCTTGTAGCCAAAAGCTTATTTTTCACAGCTTATCAAGAAATTGATTAATGGACCTCTACAGTTTTTCCTATATGTCAGCCTGATTGGAAACTGTGGGCTGGGAGGTGAAGAGACTTTAATCCTCCAGGGTTATGGTTTTAGAGTCACACCAGCTTAAACAGCCACAGAACACAAGAAATGTGGCAGCTCATCAAGTACACCTTTTAGCTTCTACAAACTGATAAGTCTATAGCTTCCATGGGAACCCTATGTGAGTTACCTGCTCAAACCTCACTCAGCGTTTTTTCGTGTTGTTATTATTATTTCCTCTAAAATGAGATCAGGAGACTCACCTTCCTTATGCCCCACAATAACTGTGTGCATGGCAACCACAATCTTTTCTTACACATGTTGACATCCCCTGAATGATATTAAAGCCCCACACCATGCTGAAAATCAAGAGGAATCATTCCTTTGTGGGCCACTTCCAGGAGTTTTGATCGAATTCCTGAGCTTCTTGTGCCCTGGGAGCAGAAGGTTGACCTCAGCAAGGGTGCAGCATGCACTCCGTCTGCTCCCAGGCAACGTTGGCAGACTTACCACTTGCTGCCCCTTGGAGTGGACCATAGCCATCCTGGAGACCCAGGCAGCTGTTTCCAACTGTGAGGGCTGAGCTCACCACATGTAAGCCGTCTCTGGTCTGAGTGTTGTTTAGTAACTGTTAGGAATGCAACACTAGAGACAGCATGAGGAGGATTTAGTGAGTCGAAGAGGACAGTACCTTCCTCCCGGGCCATGACCCCAGCCTGTTAGAATCTGTATAACCTGAGAGAGACTCCACGGGAGAGAGTCTCCACAAAGCCTTCCCTGACAGGGGCTTTGGTGTCCTGCCGCATCTGCATAACCCACCTCCAAGACACCTATACGCACTTGTTACCCTTCTTTGATCTGTTTTGCTTTGGGTTTGTCCAGCACAGCTCTTTGCATATGCGTTCCCTCTTTACTAGACGGGGAGGGGTGTAAGGATTGCCCAACAGCCTGTGCTGGACTCCACTAACGCTCTCAAGAGACAGGCAGTGAGACGATCCTGTTCTTGCCGTGCTGACCAAGCAGTCATCAGAGTATGAAAAAATTCTGGAGCGGGAGCAGTGGCTGTCTTACACTGTCTGTACTTAAGTGTGTGTTATTTTTCTCATGGATTAAATCTGTTCTTTAATTGTCACTTCTAAAATCAGCGATGTGGTGGCTGTGCGTAGAGGGGTGTTCAGCTGTAAAAGCCAGTCTCCAGAACAAGTGGTGAGAGTGTTTTCATGGAGAGCACAGGCATGTAACAGCAGATGCTGTAAGATAGCATGTTCAGGATGTGGAGAAGGGAGGAGCTTAAAAGCACTGTTTACAATTTTTCTTTCAGCAGAAGCCCTTTCAGAGTGGTGCAGAGAAAGGGAGCAAACTCTTGCAAGGTGCTGAGAACAGGAATCACATGTTACAGGACATTTTCTTCTTAGGGAGAGAAGGTCCAGCCCCGCTTCTGCCACAGGACGCTGCCGTCAGGCTTGTACACCCCTGTGATTGCTGGGGCCCCCTCTGAACAAGCAGTGCCTGTCCCTGCTGAGGTCCTCACAAATGCAGGTGAACTCCCCAGATCAGGTTTGAGGGTCACGGCCTCAGCTAGAACTTAGGACATATGAAGCCAACAGCTGACAGTCCAGTTTGGTAGAATAAACTTTCCCTGGATCAAGTAACATACTTCTGGCACTGCCAGAATGTGCAGATAGGTAATTTTACCTTCTAATTTAAAACAGCTGGGTAAACTAACACAACATTTACACACTTCTTGCTGTACCTGTTCCCTGTTCATATTGTCTTTTGGGTTTCAGATGGTGACCTTCTGAAATGAGGAGAGCTGAAGATGGTTTCTGTGGCAAATTTCTATGTCTCTCCCGTGTGGAGACACCGTCTTTTCTTTTTTTTGTAAAATGTTATGAAAGTTTTTTTTCTTCTCCCTTTTGTGCTTGTGTTTACATTTTACATTCCTCTTAAGCCTCCCTGCACTATCCCCCTGGGGACCTCAGATTGCTTTTAAGCCTTGCTGTGAACACCTGGTTTATCTGTTCTTCAGCTTAAGGATTTTTCCTGTCTCCAGACTACCAGCACAGAGAAAAAATTGGACGGACAGTTTTTCCACAGCCTAAATGAACACTGCTGCTGCTGCTGCTCTGTAAGTAGGCAGCCCTGGCTACACAGGCTGGATTTCTTATTTAGCAAAGCTTCCTCTGATACATCACTGTCTGAGCCTGAATCAAGTGTATGTAAACATAACCTGCAAGTCAACATGAAAGAAGGAGAAATCATTTTGATTGCAGCCCTTGATCACAGTTGAAAAAGAGACTGGAACTTAGCATGGAAATGAAGAGAGGCAGGCTCCAAGTGCAGCAGCCTGTGTGGAGGGGGATATTCACAGGAAAAGGGAGGAAGAAAGTACGTAGAGGTCATGAATGTGACTCTTTGGGCTAGGGACAGCTTGGATAGAAAGGGGTAGCTACAACTGCGTTTGCAAGAAAGGATCCTTGAAGGATCAGTGACTCCACTTGAACTCTGGTAGTCAATACCTGTTGATGATCTGAGTTCTTATCAGGTGTGTTTATGTTATCGCAGCAAGTGGGCACATGGCATCCTCTGATCTGGAGAGGGTTCAGAACAAATTAGTGAGGTTAGATACAAAATGCGGTCCAGGCCATCCTGACATGCCCCCAGCCCTGTCTGATGCGGGGTCTAGTCCCTCCAGACAGAGTAACTGAGGTGCTAGAAACATTTTTAACATCCTAATCCCTCTAGGGTTTGGTTGGACTTTTTTTTTGGTTTTTTGTATTACTTGAAAATTCCCATTTCTGGCAGATCCTGCAAAGTCTTAATTTAATCCACAATGGGTTAAATGCCCACTGTGTGGCATTTTAAAGCACAGAAAGCAGCAGAGTTAGACAGACTGTGCTGTAGGCATGTAACAGGTATGAGCAATTATCTCTGAGGCAGTAAGTGCACTTTAAGCTTTTGGAACAAAGCCAGACTTTAGTCATTCTTTCCTAAGGCTAGTACTGTGGTGGTAGTCAAGTGCTAGTCCTTGTGCTGTTTTAATTTATCAAGCTGAACATAATAGCACACCCCATCTCTTCTTAAGAGTGGGGAAGAAAGAGACTGAGGCAAGAACAGCAAATCAAAGCACAGAACCTAAATAAAATTAACATATTGTTAAAGGGGCATCTTTCTGATCTGAAGATTAACCTTGCTGTTTTCTCTTAAAATGTCAGTTTGCTGCCATTCCTTTTGTTTGGGTTGGTGACTAAGAGCTTCACCCGTTGGCAGTAAAGTCAGTTCTCTCTGACACATTCTTGATCTGAAGAGGAATAACCTGTGCAAACAGGGGCCATGGCACCCAGTGTCAGAACAGAGTGGGGCCTCATTCAGACAAGGAGCCCTGTGGTCGTGTGAAGCAGGTACTGGCCTGGGAACGAGCATCCCAGATGAGTGGTGGCAAGGCGAGGTCTGGAGGAAGTAATTTTTTCATCAGCGTGCCCCATTATCTCCTTGGAGGACAAGCTCTGCTGGACCCCACAGGAAGTGTCATACATTATCACCTGCCTTCCTCCAGTCAGGGTCTTTGCAGGGCTTGTATCCCCAAAGGCCGTGCTGGCCAAACAGGGAAGCTGGGCATAGTTGTATCCACTTCACGAAGAAAACGGGGCTCCCTTTAGCCCCACAGCCATGGACAATTCTGCATTGGTACTAGAAATCCAGCCAGCTGATAATGCTTTGCTTCTGTGAGAAGTGCTCCCAGAGATCAGCAAAACCAAGGATGCCACGTGGGCAAGGAGGCAGGGGCTTGGGAGAAAACACTTCTTCCTCCCCAGCGCACAGTGCCTCTCCCAAAAGAGCACTTTGCCCCCTTGGTGAGTTGCCACTCCTGACTCTCGGCTGCTGCTAAGTGTGGCTTTCCTGACAGCAGGAGACATCCTCTGAGAGGGGTAGATTTTGCCCTGTTTTGTCATGTAGTGTTTTTTAAAAGAGTTAAAAAAAACCCCTCTGGTTTATTGTGAGGTGAAAGATACTCACTTAAGACCTTCAAGCAAGATAATTTCTTGGGATGTTTCTTCAACGCTGGTCCTAAGACACAACATACTATATGCAGTTATGGGTAAGCAGTATCTGAAAAATGAACCACAAGGTTTTTATTAAAATGAGATAGTGAGGTAGGATCCTGAAATAACTGGGAAGGACCCACAGCTCTGCAGTTACTCTTACAGGTTAACATCTGTTAACATAATCAACAAAAAAAGCAAAAATTTTACAATAATCAGATCACTATTCAGTGATCTGTTAATCAATGACAGCATATGACATGGGATCATTTAATTACGTTTACACAAACTATTTTATTATAATACTCAGTGTTCAGTGACATCACTGTAAATCATTACTGGAACTTCACTTATTACATGTGTCTGGCTGTTCTTGTGAAAGGCAAGGTCTTTTCTAAATACAGGTGAAAATAGGGGGGCAAGTCTCTACTTGCTTACATCAGCGCACACTACAAGTATGGTACTGCCTTGTACTGAGCTTTAAAGAAGCTATCCAATGAAAAAAACAACTCAGTGAGTTGCAACAACTACTAACCTAAAGAAAATCCTAGCAAAAGGATGTTTACACAAAAAATGTTTACACACTTAGAGAGTTTGCCCTTTACCTTCACAGAATCACAGAATCACAAGGGTTGGAAGGGACCTCAGGACATCATCTAGTCCAATCCCCCTGCTAAAGCAGGGCCACCTAGA
>BOSO01032459.1:0-26639 GCA_018403395.1 Gorsachius goisagi | reverse complement strand
GACTCTGCCCCGCCGATCAGAACCCTCTGAGCCCTGCCATTCAGCCAGTTCTCAATCCACCTCACTGTCCACTCATCCAACCCACACTTCTTGAGCTTCCCTATGAGGATGTTATGGGAGACAGTGTCAAAAGCGTTGCTGAAGTCAAGGTAGACAACATCCACTGCTCTCCCCTTGTCTACCCAGCCTGTCATGCCATCATAGAAGGCTATCAGATTGGTTAGGCATGATTTCCCCTTGGTGAATCCATGCTGGGTACTCCTGATCATCTTCTTTTCCTCCACTTGCTTGGAGAGGACACCCAGAATGAGTTGTTCCATCACCTTTCTGGGGACGGAGGTGAGACTAACCAGCCTGTAGTTCCCTGGGTCCTCCTTCTTGCCCTTTTTGAAGACTGGAGTGACATTGGCTATCCTCCAGTCCTCAGGCACCTTTCCTGTTCTCCAGGACCTTTCGTAGATGATGGAGAGTGGCTCAGCAATGACATCTGACAGCTCCTTCAGCACTCGCAGGTGCATTTCATTGGGACCCATGGATTTGTGGGTGTCCAGCTTACTTAAAAGATCCCTAACCTGATCCACCTCAACCGAGGGAAGGTCATCCTTTCTCCAGGCTTGCTTGCTTACTTCCAAGGACTGGGGAGCCTGAGGGCCAGCCTTGGCAGTGAAGACTGAAGCAAAGGAGGCATTCAGTAACTCCACCTTCTCTGTATCTTCTGTCACCAGGGCACCCATTTCATTCAGCAGCGGTCCCACATTTCCCTTAGTCTTCCATTTGCTGCTGATATATTTGAAGAAGCCCTTCTTGTTATCCTTGATATCCTTCACCAGACTTAGTTCCAGGTGGACCTTGGCCTTTCTAGTTGCTTCCCTGCATGTTCTGGCAGCATTCCTGTATGCCTCCCAAGTGGCCTGACTCTCTTTCCACATTCCATAGATCTTTCTCTTTTCTTTGAGTTTTACTAGAAGCTCCTTGGTCATCTGTGACACATCTGCCATCTCTCCTCCTTTCCCTTACCTGTCTTTCCATGATGTTTATTAATGAGCCTTTTTTGATCTCCAAAGAAGATTGCACTTCTGCTTCTGATATCTGTGGGATGCTTTTTACAACTTGGCAAATTACAGTTGGGGCAGAGGTTATCTGTTACAGCATCTAAAAGTTTCTTTCCTCTGAATAAAGTTATGTACCAGGTAATGTCCTAGTGAGGAGATGAGTCCATTTACCTAACAGATAGCCCCTATCTACAATGGTCCATGTGTCTTAGCTTGTTTGATGATGTTGCATAACTTCCACTAAGTTATCTTACAGGAGGATACTATATGGTAGATGGAGATTTTACATCTGTGAATAAATAAGATTAAATATGTTTATATACATAATATAAATGAGTGACAAGAATGAAGTGACAGATCACCAAAAAAGAATAATTGTAATACAAGAGGGTCATTTTCTATGTTCTTAACTGTAGGGTACAAACACTTTCCAGGAATTTCTTTTTCATTTTAAGCCCTAATATTACTGAAAAAGTAGTTCTAATTTTCTTTTTGTCCTCTCTGTCTCCTTCCTCCTATTTATGTCCACTTCCACTACATTAAAGATTCTTATGCAAAGCTAGCAGGTGTTTTTACTTGAGTTATTACTTTAGAAGAAATATTAGTGCAGTATCTTTAAACTGCAGTTAAAAAATATGTCTTGGCTTGGTTCTTCCTGAGCATTTAATAGACTATGTGTGAGCATTGTCTTGTGGTATTCCCAACAAGCTGTCTGCAGTCTGCACGGCTGAGGCAGCTGTTTCCAACTTCTTTCTCTTCCAGAATATATTTTTGCATGGCCAGAAGGAGAAAAGTGATAAAATTTGGCTCAGGCCCACATGATTACAGCTCACCATGAATGCAGTCTCTGCTGATACTTTACAGTATAAAGTGTTCTCGTAAGACCTTACGCAGGCAGATTTCCTTATGCTTATTTGATCTGCCTAATATCACTTTATTAGACCAATGCAAGGTGTTTTACATCTGCTGCTATCATGTTGATAACTCCAGCTTGCTGAAATGAGACCTGTCTCACCTGGAGATCCTGAAGTTCTGCACTGTAGGAGGATGGGTAATCAAACTAAGGAACTACCTGAAAAAAAATTATCTTGGTACTCTGCAAAGCTTGGCAGCGCTGTGGAAAGAGTAAAGAAAATTTCATTTCTGCACAGATGCAAGGAGGGACACTGCGGAACAGCAATGTAGCGTGTAGAGATCCTAAATATACTATGCAATACTGTGAGAATTCACCCTGCATATCTTTTGGCATTAAAGGAGGGAGGCCACTCTCATTAAGCTCCCCATGAAGAAGAAAACTTGTTCAGAGACGGTTTCAGAGTGCTTATGCTAACATCTTGCCTGTATGCCTGTGACTCAGGGCTGGTCTCCCAATTTGTCTAATATTATTCAGCATAAATACTATCCCTTAAATAGCCCTTTTTGCTATTGAATTTTCATTGGAGGAAAGTACTGCATGCCCATGAGCAGTAGCACGTTCCCATGTGGACTGCAGCAGACATTACATCCAATAATTATTTTTCTGCTGCTTGTGTAAAGTATTCATAACCTGTGCCCTTTCATTATTAATGGTTAAAACAAGCCACTGGTGTAGAAATAACCGTAAATGCTGAGACAGCTTGGCAGAATTCTGTTGATTTTAATCAAATCTCATGTGCTTGAAAATGTCTTTCTTGACTTTTTAACACAATCATCTGCACTAATATGATAGAAGTCCTATTATTGTATAGCACTGAAGTCTAAGGTGGTTTTGGCAGAGGTATGACAGAAAATGTAAGTAAGTATGTAAGCCAAAATCTGCTGAGCTACACAGTTTAGCATACCAAGGCTCTACTGTGTTCCCCTTTGGATGTTTCATTCATCAGTGCCTCCCTATTCCCTAACAAATCATTTAATTGGCCACGAGAAATGGTGTTTGAAAGCTGCTGTTTATGGAAATGTAGTATTTAACTCTGCTTGTTTTTCAAACTGAGCACTTAATGGCTATTTCAGATTTATCTAGTCACTGGTCTGGTTGAAATGTCTTAATTGTCTACTTTTACTGTGCCTTAAGTTAATGTTTTTTGCTATCCATATAAATGTAGCTAATGGCATAAGTACCCTGATGAAAGCATAAACGTTAATTCAGAATAGCCAGTCCACCCAGATAAACCCAGGTGTGAATGTAAAAGAGATTAGCTATATAGTACTTGATTCACAATTGCATATATACAGTTTCCACTAACACCATCAAGAAACTATTGTGTCAATTACTGTAAGCAGCATTCAGCTGGGGGACAAAACAGAAAATAAAAAGGTATTTTCATGTGCAAAAAATGAATAGCAGTATCTTATCAGATCCTCAGTCCCAAAAAATAATCTGGAATCCACAGCCCCAAGTTTCCATCCATTATCTCTGTAAAGCAATATTTTACCTATTATGACAATTAAATACCTAATGTTTGGTTGCTGAAAAACTCAGGAGAAACCATAACTTGAGAAAATGTGGGTTAATATTAGACAATATGTTACTAACATTTATGCTGGGAAAATTGGAACTAGTTGTACAACCCATTATTTTTGTGTAAGCAACTTGTGATGACCCATTAACATGAAAATAGTTAAGTTTTTGCATATCTAGCATTTTTATAACAGCTTTTGAGTTCAACAGGAGTCAGGAATGTTGTAATTCCCTGTAGGTTGACAACACTGAAATATGTGAGAAAGACAGTTACAATTTATGAAAGATGTGGGAAAAAAGATAAACTGATATTAAGTCACTTGTCTAACATTTTCTTCCATACATGAGGTGGCTTCAGTTTATTTCCAGCACAAATGAAGTCAAACCAATCTGAGGCCCCTCTCATTCTGAAGAAGTGATCAGACAGAAATTTAGTGATGCTGAACCAACCTGTACAATTTTCCTGAGTGTCCATGCATAAACAGATTTAAAGGACTGACCTATTGCCAAGTGTTGGTTGTGTAACTGTCCCTACTAAATATGAACTAGCTTTGATACTGGCTGTGATATCCTGCTGGGACTCATTATCAAATACTGTTTCAGTTTTACTCTATATGGCCTCCTCTAATAAGTATTTCACAAGTGGCATCCTGTTCTGGTCAGGTAAGCAGTAGTAGGATATTTCTATCCACAGAATGATCTCTTTTATAGCTTTATTGGCATTATACAAAGACCAAAAGTTAGAGTAAAGCTGGCTGTAGGTATCAAGGTGGTGCATTTATAGCAAAGACTTTAGCTATAAAGAAAAGAGAACAAATATGATCCCATGCTCTACAAGGTTCTGAAACAGAGACCATAGCACTTTTAGAGAGAGAGAGAGAGAAATGTACAGTGCTAGGGGTTATATTTTGACTGTGATTGTCATTGATCCTGTAGCACTATAGCACAGTAAATGCAGTAGTGGCACGGCTGGTAACAGACACAAGCTTTGTATTAAGTCTGCAAGGCCTCAGCACTGAGGCTTGTGCTGCTTGCTTTATCTGAACTTGCCTTGACCTGCCTGGAGCTTTGTTTATACTTGATTCAGCTGTAATAGCAAGTTCTATAATGGTTATCTCTAATTTATTTTATTTTTCTTCATATGGTGTACCTATATTTTTATATAAATAGTATAAATAACATATTCTGCATAGAATAAGAGATTTATGAACCTGGTATAAAGATATACTGTGGAGAAACACAGGCATGGTATGGCAGCTGAGGCCTTGAGAAGTGGGGGCAGAGGACACAACACATAAGCATGGGGCACAAGCTGGCACTGGAGACCCCTTGCCTATCACATCTCACCAGTGGTCAGTTAGAGAAATGCAGCCCTGGAGCTGGGTAAAATAGGGTTAGGAGAGACAGAACAAAAAATAAATACAAGCAGCTACATAAAAAACACCATATATAATAAATTGGAAGTAATGTGGACTCTCAGACCAATGAAGAAAGAGCTAGTTGTAAAAAACATGTTAGCAAAGATAAGAATTACCTCAGGTAGATCATAGGTTGACGAAGAGGAGACCATCAATATCAACAGTGCACACCTCCTGGCAAAGGACATAGGATGATGATGACCAGTTGATGGCATTCCATCACCACCACAAAACGGACACTATCATTAGGACTCCAGAAGGCAATGAAAGGGCATGCGTAACACAAAAGAAAGGCATAGACACCAGGAAGTAGTTATGCGTATTATATGTATTAATTTTATTTGTATTATCTTGAAACTTATTTTCTGTAACAGTTTTCTTTATTTTTTTTCCATTAAAAAATAGGTCTTCACTAATAATATCTTGTTGATTATATTGTTAAGATTTCATTTATACTAACAATAAACTCCTATCTTTAACTATTAGGTGTGTTTTCTGTTTGCCCTTGACAATCCCACGATACAGCTTATAAAGTAGGCTAGAAGAATAGATACATGATTTGATGTGGCATTGCATACTGAGCTGTCAAAATCTGAGCAGGTTAACTTGGATGTTCCTGAGCAGCCAAATGGAAAATTAGGTACCTCCTGAGCATATCAAATTGTGATTGGACACCAGGGACACAGATCTGATCTTTGCAAAGCAGAGATCATTCTTGGTTTGGTCTACAGTTAAAACTTGAGTGTGTGTTAGCAGATTTGATTTTCATGGTGAATGAATCTTGAGTGCTGTAAAATACTAAGCTGTTGTTTGAGTGACATGAAAACCATGACAGATTTGTAAAATCATAGTCTGCTATTTTAGTCAAGATATTTACCATATGGGATATTATCATAGGCTTTCCAATTTGGGAACTTAGGACCTAAAGTCAGAAAAGTTGATTCTGGAAAAGAAGACTGTAACACAAAGATCTGTGAATATCTGTGGTGGAAATTGGGTGCCTTCCAAATGATGGCATCATAAATTTAATATGTTGTGCTGTGGGGGAGACAGGAATTCCTTGACACTGGGGATGTAAGTCCAATGGACAGATGGAGGATTTGGACAACCTGGATGCACCACCACAGTTGTTAAGACATAAGGTCTTATGAAGAATTCAAAGCAGAATGAGTCTTGTGCCCACATGGTGTGGCTACATAATGGGTACGTGAACATGATAATAGCCTGGATGAGGACTCATGTTGCTCAGAATGGAGAGTCCTTGAAAAGTAAGGATCAGGAGTAGACACAGGCACTGACTTGGAATTGATCAGACCAGTCCAGTACAGACACAAGATGTTTTAACATGCTTGGGAACCACCTTGAATTGGTGGATTAATTTTTACAAAGATTGTTCAGAGAATAACATGTACTTTTTTGTACTTTTTTTCTTGGTTTTGGTTTTGATTGTTTGTTTTGTTGGGGTTTTTTTTGTAATTTTCTTTATAGTAGATATTCAGTCACAGTGGTTAATTGCTCAATGTAAGCTTGTACATACATTTTCTAGTACTTTGGGAATTTACTGAGAAAAGTGATTTTCTGGGTGAAGTTCTCATTCAACAAGAATGTAGCATTTATTTTTCACTTTAACATATTGATTAAAAATGTATTATTACTATGTTCCTTCAACTGCTTATCCATTTAGTTCTTTTAACAGCATGAATCAATTCCTTTTATTTTAAACTGTTTTCCATTTCACTTTTTTTTGCATATAGTAATATGTGCTTTCTTCAGTGTTATTAAAACTGTTGAAATATTCAACACTCAACTCGCTTTCCTTACCATATTGTAATCTATTAGTAACTCTACTAGAGAGAGAAAATGAGTCATAAGTGAATCTACTCTTTTTATTAATGTGTTAAATAAGATCTTGTGGAAAGTTCAAATTCTTGTCCATCAAGCTAAAGAGCAGCATCTGAAGGTGTGGCAATGAACAACCAGGAGCCACATAACTAAGAGCAGATTTATCCAAATTTCACAGGATATCCATGAAAGTGAAATTTATTCTCAATTTTAAAGACACTTAAGAAGGATTCTTATAATAAAAAACAAGGTTAAGCAACAGTAGCAATCATGTGCCCACCTCCTGATGGATTTTTGGTTGTGATGAGAGCCCAAGCGCCAGATTTATTAAGGTACTTAAGTACCTAAGAAGTAATTAGGTGATGAGATTTTTCAGAGGTGCCTTAGTACTAAAGATTGGACTGACAAAGAGTACTCCAACAAATCACTGCTATGCTACATTAGGGATCAAAGTCTGCACCACTCATATTCTCTATTTTTCAGCTATTAAACAACTCTTAAGAGCTTAAATCTCTCAGCTCTTTGATCAGCGAAACACCTTGTGTGGATAAATAATTTACCCAAAAGTAATTAAATATCAATTTGACCAAGGAGAGGGACTAAGGAGGCTCCCTCTCATACTTCTCTGAGAGTTGGCAGAGACATAGTTACCTCACTGCTGGAATAAATGTCTAATTAATCTAGGCAACCCTTATGTGTAGGGAACCCTTATGTGTAGGTAACCATTAGTCAGCTTGTATGAATCAGACTGTGAAAGACCCTGCCAGGGTACCCTGTAGCTAAGGTGGTTGGAAACAACATTAGAAAAGAGCAACATACAGTTAGGGTACGCGTTTCAGTTATGTATTTTAGTGAACTTCTTATTACAGCAAAAAAGATCATTTCTATCAGTGTGATCAAAAGAAATTGGAGACACATTCAATTCCCTACAGTGTCTGTATCGGAATTTATGCAATAAAGCTAAGCTGAGACCTATTGTATTGGCATTACTCAAAGAACTCTATAGTTGTCAATATACAAGCACCACACTATTAAGTTTTTTATCTATTTTTGAGCCTTGAAAACCAAAACTTAAACAAAATACAAAGCACAGTCTTGTGTACATTTAGATCATTTGGCTTCAAATTAACTTAGCAGAATTTGTTCCATTGTTATGATTGTCAGGGGTTTTATTTTTGCCATTTTGCAAATTGTCTGAAATGCCTTTTTGTATTACAGTGCATTTAAACATCCAAGCCAGCTGTAGGAGAGCAAGGTGTGATCTCTATCCTGAAATGAATGAAGGCTCAGCAGACATTCACTTGGATACTGAGTTCAGAAAATTATATCATCCTGTTTCATGTTTTTTAATCCATTTACTCCTTTAGCTTCCATTACTGGTCCTGTAATACAGAGAGTGGAGACCAAACCTACTTCAATTTTCTTTGATCGTATTGAGATACTCTCAGTAACATTCAGTATAATTTAATAATGTCTTCCTTAATTTAATTTCTTTAAACATATCCCAAATTTCATACTTACAAAGTAACAACAATGTCAAACTTTGGACAATGTCAGGCTAAGTGGCATGGATTCTGAGTAGGTGGCAAGGAAACCTTTTCCTGCAACCATTTCTGCTGATTAAGACTCACTTAAGGAGTGAGTAGTTTTACCTTCTGAAGGAGGGGTGAGTATATACATGTTTCTCATATTTTTGCTAGCTTTGGAGAGATACTGGTTGCATATTAATTTTTTAATTTTAGTAACTTTGTTGAATTGAGAAGAAGGCAGGTTTGAAAAGGTGATGGATCTAGTGCACTACATGTTTTGACAGCGAACAAAGCAGAGTGATTTTACCTTCACACAAGATGTTTCATTTTATGAGTTAAGTAGCAGAGAAAAGAAATCTCATATGTACCCATTTTCTAGGTCTGCACTGTTTAGAGTACTTAGAAAGAGAAAAGCAACTGCACAAACTATTTTGAGGCAATTCCAAATAACTTGTGTATGTTCGAGATCATGCAAATGAAATAATGTGAAATCACTAGAATATGGTACTCACCACAGTAAAATTCTGATTTTAACTTCCACAAAAGCTAGTGGGTGATTGACTTCAATAGGTTGTAGATTTTTCCAGAGAAAAAAAATAAGTTATTGAAACATATTGATAGTACTTACATTACATATAAGTCAGTAATGACAGGTAGTGACAACATTTTGGATAATCTGGACATACTCCTGTTTCACACTTTATTATTAATATCTAACATTTTGTGCAATCCTAACCTTCAAAACCAAACCAATCTGTTTTCAGTATCATAATGAGACACAGGAGTAATTCACAAAAATAGGTTTGCCATGATGTGAGAGGAGTAAAGGCAAAGGAACAACGTTGATTCTTTCTTAAGTTTTATGGAAGATTTTGACAAGGTACGCCTAGAAAAGTAGCTGTTAGTGACATAATCTCCCTTCATGGAAAAGGAACCACCTAGGTTCCTTTTTGTTGAAAATTAAGATTCTTCTTTTTTTTTCTTAATGCATCATAACAACTAACACCAAAATGAATTAACAAACAGAGACCTGTAAAAGGTTACTAGTTTTTAAAAGTATTTTGTTAGCTACCTTACAACCAACTAGCAATGTGGAAACTGAGCATTTTTGTAACTTTTAAAAGCACTCTGAACAACATCTAAAATGATAAACAAATCTTAAAATCACTAATAAGCTTATTTTGTGTAATCTTAGCAAACTCAGCCACAGAGTTCTTCTAATGCATGCCTCTCGGCTGAATTATCTGTAAGAAGATGTTTACTCAGCAGGTAGAAAATTACTATACCTAGTGGGCAGAAGGCAAGCTTTGCAAAAGTGGCATTGTAAATGTGTATCTGGAAATAATTTTATACATTTTAATATGGGCATCTGAAAACTGATGCACACCTGTATTTGTAACAATCATAGTAGAAATTAATTTGGGAACAATTTGCAGTGAGAATCAGAAAAATGTAGTCTGAAAGGAACCTCTAACTCCTACTCAAAGTGGAGATAATTCCAAAATTAAAGAAGGTTGTTCGTGGCCTTTCTCAGCTTAGTTTTGAAAATCTCAAAGGATGGAGATTCCAGAATCTCCCTGGGAAACCTGTCGCAGCGCTTAACCAAACCCCCTCAGAAAGTCTTTCTTCCCTTGCACCTGAATTCTCTTTGCTGCAGCTTGTGGTTTCTGCCTGCTGCTTGGCTTTTTGCTCTGCACTCCTGAGATGAGTCTGCCTCTGTCTTCTCTATAATTTCCCACCAAGTCATGGAACGCTGCAATGAGGTTCCCTCTCCAGGTCCCCCTGCATCTCTTTACGCATCACCTGATGACATAATTTTTGTAAATGCAGCTCCATATGTGGATAGCCTCTGTCACCACAAGGGCACACTGCTGACTCATGGCAGAACAGGCACTGGAGGTGAGATCCTAGAACTCAGAAAGGATTACAGGACTCCATAAAACATTGATTTTAAGAATTTACCTGAAAAACTAGTTAACAATGGCATGGCTTTACCGTCTTCCAGAATTTAGCTGGAAAAGAATAGAGTAAAACAGAAGATAAAATTTGCCTATCTACAGTTCTGGACTCCTCACTGGTGACAATGAGTATCTGCATCATTTATCTTGAAATTAAGACTTGAGAACGCAAAAGGTGCTCCTTACATCATCCAGTCCAGTCCTCTTTCACGGTAGGCAATAATAATATATAATCCCAGGAATACATTTATTATAGTTCCTTTTAAAAACTAGCTAGGGGTTGTATTTCTAGTGCCTTCGCTAAAAAGCGATTCCACTACATTTATGGTTATAAAACCTATTCTAATTCTCAGACTAGATATATTCAGCTCAAGTTTATAACCATTTGTAGTTGTGCCAGTATTGCCTTTTAACTTTAATAGCTTTTTATTCTTCCCAGTAATAACAGTACTGATGTATTTATAGTTACATCCCTTCTTAGGCTTTCGTTTCCTGGATTCAAAAAGTGAAAATCACAGAGCAGAACAGAGCATCTTTTCTAAAATGCTGCAGAATTGTATTAACCCATTTCATGACTGCATCACCTCAGTGTTTGATAGCTCCCTGAGCATCTCTCATCACTTGTACTGCTTCCAACTACCTCACTCATGAAACATCTGACCTTACCCCTTGTCCCTTTGAAATACTGAGAGATTTGATTTTGCCTCACATATGTACTGAATGAGAGCTGTAACCACTGGACCACTAATATTGTAGTTTTATTTTACCTTCCTTTTCTCTCTCCCTTACAAACTTCAAGTTTTTCAGGCTTCCCCCCCTCCCCCTTTTCTGTTGAGTTGTCAGATGCAAATAAAATAGATTAAATAGGTCTACGTGACAAAAGAACAATAGAACAAACGTGAGAGGATAGAAATGTGTTTTTATCATTCCTACAATGGAGATGATAGCTGGGAATCTTCCTGTCAGAGCTGTCAGGAATTATTTGAGCAAAATTCTCAGGAACACCTCTTGTACTGGAAGTTAATTGAGACACAGAAGCAATTTCTTTCCCATAAAGTTATTGATTCAAATTTAAAGAGCACTTTTTAGTGTTTTAAATTCTGTGAACCATCCCTCTTGGTACCAAAACCTAAAAGGGTGAATATGCAAGGGTGAATATGCAAGTGAGAGTCAGAACATCACTCAGCATAAATTTCATTATATGGTGTATCATCTATGGAAAGGTTGCCTAGAGATGTTAAACATGGGTTACAGGAAACTAATGATGTGTCTACAGCACTGATGGATGAAGAAATGCAACCACTGAAAGCTATGAAGATTAAGAGAATATCAGTAAAGGACTAAGTTAGATATTCTTTACTAATTATTCATTACTAATTTTTCAAAACCATCTTTTTTAAAACTGACCTGCACAAAAATCTGTGAAAAAGAGTAATTTATAGGAAAACAGAAAAGAGTTTGCCTTAAGATACAGAAGACATCATTCTCATACTATTTTCTGCTTTTGTTTTGCAGTGCTGAAAGGACATGTGTTTTTTCCATTCTGGAAAAATTAAAGAAGAATATATCTATGATCAAGGCAAGTTTAATGAGAGAATTTCAGCATTACTACATAACTGAATCTTATGAATGTATTTTTAAGTGACTTATCTGTCTCTTAACTTCAATATATAATCTATTTTTACTGGTATCAGAAATAGGCATTTAAAACAAATTTCCTTTTAAATGGTGGGAAATGTTATGTCTTAATATTAACAGATATCTGGTGAAGTACCAGTATTAAGTGTAAAGCACTAGTTTTTTAAAATGTAGTTTGTAGTTTTTAAAAATGTAATTTTAGGGGGTTTTGGTGCCATTTTTTATGACGTTTGGGTTTTCACACTTTTAAAGATAGGTTAGATTTGTTTCTGATAAGCATTACTAGGTAATTCAAGGACACGTTAATTAATCTCATTCTACAATGTCTAGTTATGCTTTTTAGCAAGAGAAAAAAGGCTTTCTTCTTTTACATGCAAATCCCATGAGTCCTCTGAAATCCATTTGTAAGTGAGCATTTTTCATTCAAACATAATGCTTAAGGCTAAATTAAATAATAACAAGGACAAGGGGTTTCCTTACCTGACAAAGTAATGCACATAATTAAAAATACAAATGGACCCAAATAGTGACCTATTGGTTCTAGACATAAAGCTACACCATGTCTTCCTATATGTTTATTGCATCTTATCCATCTTAATGCATTTGCAACAAAAAAATACTGATCAGTTACGAAGAACAGAGGCAACAGTTTGGTTGAAAAGGAGACTGTAACCATTTTAACCAGTGGAAGCACTGGACATTTAATCATACATTTACACTTTCAAAATCCTGCACAGAGTTTTACTAACAAACCTTCTCATCCTCCCGTAAGAACAGTGGCTGGTCCTACATGTTTATAAAGTACCCTACCTCTGGAGGAGTGCACCTCTCAGGCTGATGACAGGCTAAATGCAAAAGTAACTAGCCTTTAGGGTGATAGTTTTTCATGTGAAGAAAACACATGCAGCTAATATTATATATACAATACATGAGACATGGTGAATTACTATTCTGAAGCCCACATTATGCACTCCTCTAAAATAAAATGAAGGTTCCCTGAGCTCTATTTTAAGTTTTTCTGCAATTAAATCTCAATACTAGTTGAAGGTGTTCATCACCTCTCTGCTTTTGTGATCATGTCTTGTGCCTTCTGCACCAGTCAAGTCATGGCATGAACATCAGTAGAGGCAGGAATAGGACTTTGCCTCTTCTACAAGATACAACAAAAAACCCACAAGCCAGCTTGCCTGGCTCCAAAGCCAGGTGCCAGAAGCGAAACACCCATAAGTTTTAGATTTCAGAAGTAATAGGTGTCTTTCCCCTACCCCACCATGTTTTCACTTTAAGTTTCCTTCCTGCTACTGAATCACACCTGCTTGTAGCAAGAAAACGCACTGACTGCTCAGCAGCATACTGATGTAAACCAATGAGCAGTGGATTTTGTGTGGTTGTCTGATGCACAGAAAACATAACCTACTGAAACCACCAGATGTGCAAGAAGTGACTTTCAATCAAGCTGATAAGATTTATAGCTTCATTTCTCCAGATATTTGATTTAGTCACTACTGATAGCTGATACATAAATAATAGGTTCAGCTAATGCTGATTCTTGCCCTAAAATGTTGAAAAGTAATGTCTGAACCTAAACCCATAACTGTCTAGGCTGCTGCTTTGCATTTTCATTGTATCACCTCAACTACTATATTGCATTTTCTTTCTGACTGATAACGTAATACAACCCCTCCTGACCCCAAAATGAATAGCTTGAAGACAAAATTTACAAATTTTTAACATTGTAAATGTAAAACTGCTACTTCTGAAACTTTTTTTTTTTTTAAGGAATATGCTTTATGACTTTTCTGTTACAAATTTTAATATCTTATAGAAACCCAACACGTGTCTTCCAGATAAATGCACTGGGCTGCAGACACAACATCATTTCTTTTGCTCTTCCTCTCTCTGTTCCTGTGAATGTTGAATTATCCTTTTTTCAGGACAGATCCATTTTAAGAGGATCAGTGTCTTGACCAGAGCAGCCAGTCACTTAGTTGTAGGGCAGTCTTCCACCAGATCAGAGCTGTGGGTTTAGCCTCCCTCTGGTCAACACAGAGTCCTCTCCAATTCCTCTACCCATTTGGTTGCAGTGTTGAAAGGCAGGCAGCCTCCTTTATTAGGATTTTAAATGAAAGCACATTTACTCTGTTCTTCAAAAGAATGGTTCAAGGTTACAGCTTTAGCACACACCTGTAGGCTGGGAGTCCCAAACAGATAAAGGCACCTCCCAATAGTTCTGGCTCAAGCATCCCAGCTCCACTGAGACATGGGATTTCAAAACACACTCTTCCCTCCGTGTTTCTTGTGTGTCAGCACAGGGCCCTTTCCTGCTTAATAGCTCCTTTCTGAAGTGCCTAACTTTCCTGGGCCCTGAGACGAGAAAACATCCCAAGGGTGAAGTAATGAAGAAATGAAAAAGGAGGTTTTGTCTTTGAAATCTCTCCTTAAGCTAACAGCAGTAATACGTTACCTGGAGAAGTGCTTGGAGTAACACTGTATATGTAAAAACCTCTGTCTGATGAGCATAGCTGTGGAGGACTAATGGTGATGGAGGTAGAAAACTTCTTATTTGTGTTTACTATGATAAGTACATTAGTTCCAAACTTAATTAAAAACTGGATTACTCAGTTTATACTCTCGAATCAGTTTTGTGTTGTTTTATATTATGTTATCCATGAAATTTTCACCATTCCTAAGCAGTTGTAAGTAGCATTTCTCTTTCCAGTTTCAACTCACAGGCTGACCCTGAAAACTCTAAATTAATTTAGATTTTAGCAGGTATTTATAATGAATGTCATTTTAATAACATGTTTTCACATTGTCTCAATTTTTCTTAGCTTCTGAAATAACATTGTTGTTTTTTTCCTAAGCTCCAGTCACACTGAGGAATTCAGTCTTAAATTTCCCATGTGATCATCCAATTACAATCTTGCACCCTTTATAGAATACATAGCAGGAATCCTTGGGAGAAAATGAATTTATCAGGTGGTTCAGGTTCAAATGGCAACTAATGTACTGGTAGTTTAGAAGTATTTTTTTAAGACCTCTTTTATAAAGGAAGAACATTATTCACTGTTCATCAGCGTATGTCTGGAGAAAAGGACATTGCAATCCATCACAAATTGCCAAGAACGGAAATTATATTTTAGACAGTAAAACCACCACACTTCTGTCTGGAGGGGGACAGATAAGAAAGGCTTTTCACAAAAGTGATTTGTACAGACTGTGTACGACTTAGCTGAAAGCTGAGGTCTGATCAAAATTAGTCCTGCACTTGCTGCTGGACATAATATTTTGCTCTGTCTACTTTGATTTTTCCATGGGTGCTCTATCTCCTTCTGGTGGATGATAGCCCACAAAAATACAACTGGTGAGTGGGCATAAGAGAGGCAATCCAAGGGCTCCTGAGTTGACAGCGGAAAACTGTGGCTCAGGCCAGCATGCTTTCTTTTCTTCCTTAGGCACATACATTTTTAATAGCTGAAATTGAGACATTTCACAGTAAGACGTGTAGGCATTAGGAAAGCAGGGATCAGCCTTACCATATGGAAACTGATAAAGCAATGGTCACCTGTTTTCCACATTGTTCACTACACACTTCTTTCTTGTGCCAGGCCAGTTAAAATATGCTGCTTTTGGGGGGGTGACCATAAACCAGAACATTCTTTATTTGTGGATCACAGTTATCTAACTGGATTGCAACTCAAAGAAATTGTATTAATTTCTCAGCATTCTGTGTCCAGCCAATTGAAAAAAATGATGCTCTGGAGCCCTTCAGTCCCAATCTAGTCTGCAAACACCACATCCAGAAAAGAAGAAATTAATTCCACTCCAAAGAACCCCTAGTTGTACTGTTTTCTATTTCCTACTACTAGTATCTATATTTAATGAAAAAAATCAACACCCATAGTAAATGAAAGGCAGGTATACAATAACAAAGGAAATGAAAAATTTTAAAACATAAAAAACCCTGTCACCTAAATGCCTTGCCTAGCTATGCAAAAGTCATGGACAAATGACAAAAGGCTATTGTTATCTCATTCTTTTGAAAAATAAATAATGCTGATCTCTTAGTGAATGGTTTGTTCGGGGACGCCTCGGTAAAGAAAAGAGGTTCCCATTCCAGTGGTTATGGTAAAAACTGTCCTATCTAAGACTATAACTAACTACTAGGTTTCTGCTTCTTGTGTGATAGCTTCAGGGAGCTGCAGAAGGACCAGTGTTCATCCTAGCACCATCTTTATTAGGTGTGCATTAAATGAATCTAGCATGCTACATGATATTGGGCTGAAGACAATATTGCTTGACAACATTTTTTTCACACCTGTCTGTATGTTGTTTATACCATTGTCAATTTTAATGTTGGGATGTTCCTAATCAATTTATCAGCAACTGATACTGAATTATATTACTGAATATGTGCCTACAAATACTTCTCTTAATAGAGGACATAAATTCTGCTCTTGTTACATGATTTATGCATTAATAATGGTAATGAAAATATGGGAGTAAGGTAAAGAGTGTTGGAAGAAGTTCTAATATATGCATGTAGCTTTTCTTGGCAAGATTTGAGGAAATATTTTTACAAAGGATTGTAAAGATTTTGCAATAGTTATATGCATAAGTTCTTTGGGGACTTTGATCCTGGATCGCTCTACACCAACATAAATACTTTTGTGGACACAAACTGTCACAGTGAAGCTCTCTACAAGCCAGATAGGGATGCATATATTTTTCCACATTTCTCAACTTTCTTGACACTTCCTTGCAATTTCTCCAAGCAGCAAAGGTACAGTAGTTCATTATCATAGAGAAGTATACAGCAACTGATCATAAAAGATCAGAGGATCTAACAGTAGAATACATTTTGTAGTAGCTTTATTCATGTTTTCTTTTTCTTGAAATAAAGAGCAGCTGTTCCAATTAATGTGATTTTTTTCTTTATTGTTGTTACAGCTTTTACATTTTTCTGCGAACAAAGAGATACTCAAACCATATGAAGTACAATCAACAGAAAAGTTGAACTGAGGTTAGAAGACATTGTAAATATTTCAGTTTTTCTGAGTAAAATAATGATCATTACGTAGATTCTCTTGTCACTGAATGAAACTGATTCCATTATAATGTCTTTTTTACTGCATTGTGTGACCTTGAGTCTGCAAAATGAGATGTCTCCTCTTTCTCCATTTTTGAAATGAATAAAAAGAAGTCTTCCATGCCTTCCAAGAAGTCTTCCAAGATTTTAGCTTCCAGATTGAGGAAAAAAAAGATGTAAAATGAAATAAACAATTTTAAAAAAAAACCACCACAACCTACCTCCTGATATAAACAGAAAATAGATCAGTAATGTTAAGGATTCTGAAGCCAAAAGGAACCTTTATCCTGGCTTTCTATATACAAATCACAGGTAACTAATACTTAAAACACTTCTGTACTGAGTCCAGTAAATTGTATATTCATGTAATGCGTAAGTTTAGCAGGAGTAAGTGTGAAGTGTAAAGTGTATGCTGGAGTAGAGAAGTGATCCTTCCCCTGTACTCAGCACTGCTGAGGCCACACCTTAAATGCTGTGTTCAGTTTTGGGCCCCTCACTACAAGAAGGACATTGAGGCGCTGGAACATGTCCAGAGAAGGGCAAAGAAGCTGGTGAGGGGTCTGAAGCACAAGTCTTCTGAGGAGCGGCTGAGGGATCTGGGGTTGTTTAGTCTGGAGAAGAGGTGGCTGAGGGGAGACGTTATAGCTTTCTACAAGTACCTGAAAGGAGGCTGTAGTGAGGTGTGTGTTGGTCTCTTCTCCCTGGTAACGGGTGATAGGACAAGGGGAAATGGCCTCAAGTTGTACCAGGGGAAGTTTAGGTTAGACATTAGGAAAAAATTTTTCAATGAAAAGGATGTCAGGCACTGAAATGGGCTGCCCAGGGAAGTGGTGAAATCTCCATCCCTGGAGGTATTTCAAAAAACATGTAGACATGGCACTTTGGGACATGGTTTAGTAGGCACGGTGGTGTTGGGTTGACAGTTGGACTTGATGATCTTGGAGGTCTTTTCTAATCTTAATGATTCTATGTTTCTAAGTTATTTTTGGTTGAAAATTTTTTTCAGTGGTTGCTCTAATGATTGTTCATCTGCTCTCTTGAAAGTGTCTTATTTTCTCTTTGAATTTTCTTGGACCAAGTTTAGCTTACCTGAGACCTGCATTTATGTGAGACTGAAGGAGTTATTTTATCCTCTTGAAGTTAATTACCTTTTCAAATGCGGAATTTCTAAGGCAGAATTTAAACTATATTTAATGTTATATTTTTCCTAAACTATGACAAAACTGTTTTCTAGCATGGACTTTTGATATCTGACAATTTTTTTAAAATAATCTACTTTGATTATTGTTTTTATTGAAAATTCCATTCTAAGATCTCTAAGTTAGCTGGCTCTTCATTAAATTTACAGAATTTTTAGTTGTGATATTTTCTTGTCACATATAAATTCTTAAGTATATTGTATCTACATAGTTACCTTTATTAACCTGATTTCCTATCTCTATAGAGAATTAGGTTTCTTTGTCAAAAAATTGCATTAATTGACATTAATTACATTCTTCACCTTTAATTCTTTATTAGATGAATCCTCTACCAGCTTTGTCATTTATGTTGCCAATGAAAAATATCACTTAACTGACCTACAGGATCATCTTGTTACCCTATGGTAAAACAGGCATTCTTCCAATCTTCTGGCATTTCCACTACTTAAAAAAAAAAAACCAAAACCAACAAAAAAAAACCCCAAAACCCACACACAACTCAGTGCTGTTTTCAATACTGTTAAAATGTTTAACCTCAAGTTATCTGGACCTTGTAATTTTAAAAGCTTAATCCCTTTTAACGCAGTTTAGCACACTCCTTAATCACAGAAGGGCTGGAAGATACTCCTTCAGGGAACAGTTTCAATTTTGTTAGTATTTTCAAGGAAAAGTATCTAGAATTATCTACTCATTTTTTAACCACCAGGCACAAATAATGACTTCACAAATCAATGAAAACCTCTTACAACAGCACTGGAATTGCCTGTTCAATATTCTTGGCGACACATGCAGCATAATCCTGGTTGTTTGGAGCATAAAAAGACTTGATCTTTGTAAGCTCCCCTGTTAGGAGTCTGAATGTTGCAAGTGTGGAGTGGTGACATTTATAATTCTGTGTAGCTGGCTATTGATTATTCCTGTATTTATGAGTTCATACAGGAACAGATGTTAGTTGACATTTCTTGTTTAATCTTATAGACGTGCTGAAATTGCCTTTAGAGATTTGGGTGAATATGAAGAGATGTGATATTTATCAGAAACTGAAGATGCGTGAAAACAAACCAAGACTGTTACTCTGAGAGAATCCTAGAAGAATCTGGGTCAATACTCTGATCAGTCTCAGCTCATCACTGCAGGAGCTTGTATGAATTTTGTTCTGTTGTGCAAAGCCAAGGGCTTACCTAATTTGGGATGTATTTACAGGTCTAGTTCACATCAGCTAGCTCATGAAAAAAATTGTAAAAAACCAAGTTCTATTTTTCACACACATATATTGCTATCTCTACACATACACACTGAGAAAGGTAAGTTTATAAGTATTCTCCATCTAGAAAAGTCTTTATAACTAGAATGTAAGCTCTTATACAGCTTTCACTACATTTCCCATAGCCTCCCATCAGTATGAAAACTCATGCAAACCACACACTTTCAGACAGTATCTGAGGGGTTTTTTAAATATTTTTTCTAAATACTGCATTTTTATATGCCACTAATTATACATAGCCTCTTGTAGTTACTGAATGATCCATGGTCTGTTTGGAAGAACATTATACACATGTGAGCACACACACTCAAATACTTGTAACATTATATGGCTGTTAAGAAAGGTTGTTGAACGTTCTTTAATCAAGATATTTAAATGCTTTATGCAGCCTTTTAAGTTTTACTGGTTGTCTAAGGTACAGTCAAGGCTTGATGGGGATTTAAGATGAGGGCTGAGATCACCCAGTGGCAGAACCGAGCTCCGTTGCCCTTTGGTGGTAGCTTGAGTGTCTATATTAGCAGATTTCTATGTCTAACCATGAAATTGCAGGAGTCTGTTGGTGTTTAACCTATGGTTAAAGGTGTTGGGGGAGGAGGCATACATTTTCTGAGACCATGATCTGAAGAGTTAAGTTTCTTCCTGAACTTGTTCTAAGACAGAGAAAAGTTTAGATCTCAAACCATACAGTCTAGTATCTTGTACTGAGTTTCTGGGTGGCCAATCATGCAAGCTTTCTCATTTAAAGTCTATAGCATCACTAGGCACCCTGGTGCTTCAAAGTCGTCCCTATTTACTACCTGACTGCACAGCTGTGGAGCAACATGACCTTCATGTCTGCTTGATGACTGTACTGAGGGTTTTGGAAATGCTTTCGACACTCTCCCTGGACATTGGTAACGTTACTCACATAGGTAATGTTACCTACATACACATCCTCAGCATCTTACACTTCTTGATGTTTTCAGAACCATGCATTTGCACATGATTTGTAGTTGTGCGAAATTGTGAGACAGTGACAAGCAAGGCTGTGTAGAGGAACACAGGCTTTCACCGCAGATGGCTTGACTTGAGAGAACAAAAATAGTGAAAACCAGCACATGCATCACATATCCCACAATTTGCTGACCAAGGTCAAGATTCAGTGGACTGCCTTCCAGGCAAATTCCATCTAGACATCAAGACAATGCCCAGACAACTCCAGCTTAGCAGAACTACAACATCTGAACCTGATCCACAGACCCTCAGCATAAGGAAGTTCTGTGCGGTAACCATATTATGGTCTGGAGAGGGCTTAACATGCCTTAAAAGCCTTCTTCAACCACTTGGCCATGATGGACAATTCTCTTTACCTACAGCAGAGTCCAGAAGATGAAGTATGGAAAGACTCATCCCCCAAAAAACGTATTATGAATAATAGTCTGAAAAGTGAAAGGAGCCACAAAATACACAGGGATGAGTCTTCTGACCATATCATGTAGATGACAAGGTCATGCCTTATCTCACAAAAAAGAACATTTGGACATCTCAAGGGAATAAAACAACCCAAACTAAACAACTAGGAGTTCAAATTCAAATGTTTTGAATGACACATACATCAGTTTCAGAAATACACAGTCTCTGGTACAGAAAAAAAGAGGTACACTAATTTGGCTTCATCCACTATGACTTGCTGGTGCAAAGCTTCTGTCTTGATTTGGAAAGTCCAATCCTGAATTTTGTGACTGCCATAGTTCATAGTTCATGGACAATGCTAGGATTATGGCTGGAGTTATCTTAATGGCCAAGAGAGGTGAGGTTGCAAAGCAAAACTCTCAGGAGTCCTGCATTTTTGAAGCAGTTGAGGGAGGAAAACGCTTCATCTTGCTGCTTGTATATTTACTTGTGCTCCAGACAACTTCATATTCCTAGCTTCTGCATCTCTTCTGTTAATTTATGAAAAAAATATTCACATGCTGTGCATAGGGTCTCTTGACATGAGTGTTCAGACTGCTCTCCCATTTTCACTATACATCATTGTGTAAGCTTACAGATGAGCACAGACTTCTGGCATAATGAAACTAATACCTGCATGCATTAACTACTAAAAAAATAAAAGCATAAGAAAATTTTAAAAAATTAATTCTGAGTACCAATTGCTGCACTCCTAAGGAGCTTGTGGGTAAAGCAAACAATCATTTCTACCTCAACATATCTCTGCCTTCCTACTAAATAGAACAGAGGGATTGAAAGACAGTATTTTGGAGGTGTGATCCTTCTACTCTGCTTATAATGTTAAAGATTTCATTCTGTGTCACTCTGGGTTTGGTCAAGTCATAGTTGTATTGCTTAAGGGGAACTTACTTTTTCTCATTCCACATTGTAAGATTTGTACATTCCTTAAGTTGGAAGGAAAGCTGTTCAAGGTAAACCCCATTTTCACTTATGCCTTAAAGCAAAAAAGCAGGACAAAACCTGCAGTTCTTCTCTATCTGGTTGCCTTACTCTGTTTTTTCCTTGGTTAGCTGATGGGCAATTAATTCTCCAAGAACACAGATTTTTTTAGAGCCAATCATCGAGCAACTTCAAGCAGAATTTTTACTTGAATATTTAAACTCTTATTAAACTTGACAAGTTTGCCAGAATAAGGCCACCACCAACAGGAGTAAATCCACTAACAGTTAAAATAATTTATATCCATTATTTTTGCGTGAAAGGCAAATTTTGATTAGTATGCTGCAACTGGGAATACAGCCAACCAGCTAAGGGCATTTTTTCAGATCTGAATGCAGTTTGACTTTACTCACCAGGCAACACAGCAAAGAGTTTCTTCTTAATAGGAGGGTGAGACCCAAGGCCCATATCTGTTTTGACCTGTGGAGGATTTCCAGGGCTCCTGCTTCCTCTGAGTTCTCCAGGGAGACAACTTGTTCATAACAGTAAGGATCATTTATTGTGCCAGGTGCAAAGCTTATTTTCAGTTCAGAAGGGGGGATTCTTTTGTTAAATAAAGCCTGTTCCTGGGCAAGGAACCTCAGTAAACGTTGGCATCTATTCAGCTTTCTGGAAATAATGTTTTGGCTCCTGGCATTAGGCTGATTTTAAACTAAGTAAGATAGACAGACAAAGCTTCATCTCACTTAATGCCCTTGCCTTAAATCTGCTTGGGTTATCCAGAGATTTAAAGGCCCTGATATGAAATTTGGACTGGGAAAATGTCAATGCCATGAGGCTAAACAGAAGTGTTTTTACCTGAATTAGAAAAAAGAAAGGAAGAAAAGAGGAAACTAGCCAAGATTCTCATTTTAATTAGATAGAGAAAGCCTGTTTATCTACCTGTATTTCAGGAAGTGCATACAGACCACTTCAAAGGAGGAAGCATAATAAAGGAGAAAACCTGATACAAAGCTTTGAGAGTTGTGGGCTGGGTCACAAAGATAACTTGTGAAGTGTGTAGTCATTCTTCACCACTATGTTATGAAAGCATCCTTAGGAATAACAAGTCAAATTCAGATCTTGCTTGTGTTTCATACAGTTTGATCATCTCCTATCTGAGATGGAGACTGAACTGAGAGCCAGTGATCTGTGTGTCCTCTCTCACCACCCCCTGAAAAAATGTCTAATATCCTTTCCTCTCATAATTCATTGTCTCTTACCTGGACCCCTGGCTTCAACAGAGTCAAAGTTTTGTTTTATTGCTGCTCAATATCTCATGTACCAACAAATAGACTGATAATGTTTTCCATTATGTTGTTGCTCAAACCAACAATGAGATTAATTGCTATCCAATATTTCTAGTTATTTGATACAGCCTATTAGAAAATAAATTCCTTAAATATTAATACTGATTTAATCAACTGCACTGAAAGTAACAAATCAGCATCTCTGCCAGTGGTTCCTTCAGTCCTATGAAAGACAAAACTATTGTGGAAAAGAGTGCTAGATTTCTTAGGGTAGTAAAAACTGATCTGAGTCAGAACTGTGCAGTTTCTAAATGCAAAATGTTACTTCTAGGCTATTGAAAAACATGATCTTAGACCCATGGTGGGGAGAGGGGCGGGGGGGGGGGGAGTGTGTGGGGGTGGTGGTGGGCTTGTCTTTTTAGATATTTTGTGGTTTGTATTTGTCAAATAAAAAGATTAACATTAATTCTGATAAGAGGCTGGCATTAATTACTATAGCTGTGCTGAAGACACTGGACATTGGCTGATGTGTACCAGTTAAGGATCTGACTTTTACATCCCAGAACATTTCCACTCACATTGAAACCAAGGATTCTTTATTCCTGTCAATTGCTTTTGTGCAATTCATCATGCCACACCACATCTGGAAGGATCTTCCCTTCCAGTAGCTGCCAGCACTTTCTGAAAGTTTGCCAGTTATTCTCTTAAAAGTTGCAGGGAAGACAAAAGAAAAAAATGTTGCAGCTTATTTTTCCCCCAAATTCCATATATTTACCCTACACTTAATAAGTGCCCACCAGAGCACTTTCAGTCTTCTAACATGTTGGAAAGTCAGAATTATGCACAAAAGATCCCATTTTGTACTTCACAGAACAATAACATAATGTACCTGTGATGATTTGACCTTGGCTGGACGCCAGATGCCACTCTATCGTTCCCCTCTTCAGCAGGACAGGTAGGGAGAAAATGAGATGGAAAAGAAAAAAAGTCTTATGGGTCAAGATAAAGGCAGTTTAATAAAAAGCAAAAGCAAAGGCCCTGTGTGGTAGCAAAAGGAAAATAAGATTTTATTCTCTACTTCCCATTAGCAGGCAATGTCCAGCCACTTCCCAGAAAGCAGGACTTCAATACGCATAGCCGTTGCTCCGGAAGACAAAATATCATTAAAGATGAATGCCCTCCCTTCTTCCTCCTTTTCCCTTAGCTTTTATATCTGAGCCAATGTCATGTGGTATGGAATATCCCTTTGGTTGGTTTGGGTCATGGCTACGTCCCTTCCAAAGATCTTGCCTCCTCCCACCCCACTGGTGATGGTGGGGGAATATTGAAGACACAGCCTTGATGCTGTGGGAGCACTGCTCAGCAGTAGCCAAAACACTAGTGTGTTCTCGACACCTTTCTATGTGCCAATAAAAATCACAGCACTATGAGGGCTGCTATGAGGAAAATTATCTCCATCTCAACTTGACCCAGTACAGTATCCCATTTGTCTTCTAGGAAGGTTGACTGAACATGACAAATTGGGTGCTAAAAAAAGTGATAGCTTTGATGATTTAGGTTCTTATTTCTTTGGGATGCTGTACTCTTAAGTGTTTATACTTGTGTGCCCTGTCTGTACTCACAGAGTGGTTCCAGACAGGGAGGGATTGTGCTTGAGCCAGGTTGGGAAACAGAAGCAACCTAAAATGGACTTTACTGACGACTTAGCCTGAAAAAACTGCTTGTTAAACTGTGATGATTAGTACACCTACTGCAGTGTACTAAAATGGCTTGGCTTCTGGACTTGAAAGCACCATACTTTGTAGACACATGATCTAATACAAAGATAAGTTGAAGACCTCTATGCTTCATTGTGCATGTGTCTGATAAGATGAATATTTAGCTGATGCAGTTTTTCCATCATGACCAATGAAGCTCACAGAAAGCCATTTTTGCAGGTACCTGATAAAGATATTAAACATTCTTGCTTCATTACTCACAAAGTTACCAGTCACATTCAAATTCAGATAATTTTCTTGAGACAGAAAGTTCCAGAAAAGGCATTTATATTATGAAATGCTTTATGAGATGTTCATGAAGTACTTTTATTAAAAGTTTTAAATGCTCGTGCTCCATGTCTTCATCTGGTCTTGTTTAATTAGGATTACAACACTAGAAGTAGATTTAAGTGGCTCTAACCCAAGCCCCTTAAGTTTGCCAGTCCTTCATGTCCACACAATGCCTTTGCCTATGTAGGGCAATGTATAGCTGTATAGTAAAATACTGTAGGTTTTAAGGGTGCCACAGATAGCTTTTGCTGTGCAACCTCTCCTCACATCCCTGACAGGCACAGTTATTCATTGTCAGTAGCCGCAAGGTCATCCTCACACTCTCGAGTTTGCCAAGATTCACCTGCAGGTTCACAAGCAAAGTTCTGCTTAAATTCTAGAAGAGTAAATTAATATAATTAAATTAAATTTTAAGTAAAATTGTTCTCATTCTCATCTTTGGTTGCACTTTACTACTTCTGTTTCTGACATAAAGAAGGTTTAAAGACTAGAAAGCTTGTCTGGTTTTGCAAATCTACCACTGATTGAACAAGCAGGTATCAGCCCTCACAACACAAATACAATACATCAGGATTCAATTAATATATAAATAGTCAAATGAAAACTAGCAATGAAGTGACTACTCACAGTGATGAAAAAGATAATGAGAATTAACATTGCTGCTCTGAGAAGAGCAATGCAGTGACATATATCAGGTATCTGGGGATGTGTGTAGGCATTTACATTAATTTTGCCTTAATCTTCTGTTTGAACTGAGACAACCTGAGCTATGAATGTGACTTTGGAAACTAAATGCCTCTGCCACCTAAACTGTCATGTTGGATTCCTGTATAGAGTATAGTTACATTCTGTATTTCTGTCAGTGAGCAATGGAAAAATGAAGTGCAAGCACAGATAAGAAATGCCTCTTGTCAAAACCCCAAAGCCAATTTCTCAAGCAAATCCCTGGTAGTAGTACCGGTTTTAATTGGTACACCTTCCCTCTGCTTCTTGGACCTCTCTTCCCTCTCTGTGTGATGCTCACATGAGCATTTGTACAGTTATGGGGTGAACTAGACTGAGGAGTTGATCCAGATGCAAAGCAACCACAAACATTCATCATTTAGCTTAAGCAGTCCTGTTATTAAATACTGAACCATACTCAAAACAGTTCTCTCGCCTAAGTCACAAATTAGGAGGATGTGATCAAAACACGTTATGTTACAGAATCACAGAATCACAGAATGGCAGGGGTTGGAAGGAACCTCAGGAGATCCTCCAGTCCAACCCCCCTGCTAAAGCAGGTTCTCCTAGAGCATGTTACACAGGATAACATCCAGGCGGGCTTTGAATATCTCCAGAGAAGGAGACTCCACAACCCCCCGGGCAGCCTGTTCCAGTGCTCTGTCACCCTCAGAGTAAAGAAGTTTTTCCTCATGTTCAACTGAAACCTCTTGTGTTTCAGTTTGTGTCCATTGCCCCTTGTCCTGTCGCTGGACACCGCTGCAAAGAGACTGCTTCCGTCCT
>BOSO01032455.1:0-20564 GCA_018403395.1 Gorsachius goisagi | reverse complement strand
CTCCTTCTCTGGAGATATTCAAAGCCCGCCTGGACGAAGTCCTGTGTAACATGCTCTAGGAGAACCTGCTTTAGCAGGGGGGTTGGACTAGATGATCTCCTGAGGTCCCTTCCAACCCTTGTGATTCTGTGATTCTGTAAGCTTTAGTCTGGACTGAAGAATAACTTCAGCACTTTTTGCACACTGTGGCCGAAACATCTATTTTGTAAACAGCCTACACAGATAAGATTTTTAAGCAAGGTAGATGTTAGATACAACTCAGGACTTCTACACAAATCCTTGGTTTTGCAAGTGAATTATACTTGGCTGTTAGCAGTAAAGACGTTAGAAGGAAAATGTATATGCATTCTTCTCTGAGATTTATTTCTAAAATAGACCAGCCTAAAGATCAGGGAAGACACCAGATTTGCTAAACTAATTTAAAAGACAAAGTCTGTACTGGATGGATACAAGACAGTGTGTCAGGAGGTCATCTGCAACACTTGGAAAATTTACTGGCTACAATCTGAGTAAGAGAGAAGCATTACGATGTTCTTCAACCACTGTGCTAGGCAATACTTCATATACAATACAAGGACTACCACAGGCATCTCACTCACCAGTACAGAACTTAATAAGCTATGTGACCAAGTCTTTATACATGCAACTTGGCTATTATTTCCAATGAACTAATCAGAAGAGAGAAAGAGTAGGCAAAGTTTGTTTACCTTCTGCAAATTCAGAAAGAAACTTTCCTTGCTGTGGTAGAGAAGGGAGAGATCTGATTCTTTATTCATACAGACCATTCTTTTATCTTGTGCTGAGATTAAGTAACTTTATTGGTGAAGGGATGGGAAGAACAGTTTGCTTCTCCTTTGCATAAAAGAATCTTCACTGATGCTTCTTAAATCTCAATTTTATACCACAGCAACCAGTAAGAATTTCTTTTAATGAGTGACTTCAGAAATGTCCCTGATTCACATTAAAAGCACTATGTAACATGCATACATGTTAGCTGAAGTAAGTAACCAGCAAGACAGCAGACTTATTGAAATAAAGCAATATCAGCTATTTGTTAAAACTGAAAATGGAATGAATTAAAACAAGATTTGTAAATGCCTTTTTAAAGACATGTTTGAATAAGCTACACCACTGTGATACACAGTAAAGAGACACAGCTAGGTTGCATTAAGCCTTCAGCTTGCCCCCCCTTCCTTCTGCACACATTTAAAATACCAGAATCACAGAATGGTTTGGGCTGGAAGGGACCTTTAAAGGTCATCTAGTCCCCCTGTCATGGGCAAAGGCATCTTCCACTAGATCAGGTTGCTCAAAGCCCCATCCAACCTGACCTTGAACATTTCCAGGGTGGGGGCATCCACAGCTTCTCTGGGCAATCTGTTCCAGTGCCTCACACCGTCTTCGTCATAATAAATGTCTTCCTTATATCCAATCTAAACCTACCCTCTTTCAGTTTAGAACTGTTGCCCCTTATCCTGTCACTACAGGCCTTGGTAAAAAAAAATCTTTATGTAGTATTTCGCAACAGTGGTAAAGATGACAAAGTTGGTGTGAAGGAACTGATAACATTGATTAAAAAAAAAACATTTTTTTTTCAGAAACAGGTGATCTTAAATCAAACAATAAGTTTTGGTCACTTGGGATAGGAGAAGGTAGAACCTGAAGACCTAACTTAGAAAGTTTGACCAGCAGTGATGATTTGGACACTTTAGAGTTTTGTCTCTAGGACTGTTTATAAAAATCAAATCTAAATACAAATGCTAAAGGACTGAAGCTACTATTAGATATAATGGTAAGTACTAATAGTATGAATGCTATTTTTTAAAAGTTTACATTAGTGGAAATGCATCAATAGTAGTGCTTTCTTTGGCTTTTTTTTTTTTTAAACTATTTCCTAGTTGTATTCCGTAGCAACAGAAAGAACACAGTGAAGGTGGTTCTCAATGTTAACTGTATGAAATAAATCAGAATGATTGCTTTTGTTCTAATTGCCTCAAATTTTGTTGTTGTTTAACTGGATTTCAAGCCATGGAAGCCAATACTTGAAGCCACTTTGAAAAGCAATGAGCAATGCAAGCATTTTGCATACTTGGCAATTGAAGCTTTAGGGTGTTTTTTTTAACACAAAATAGAGATATGATTGTAGCACATGTATATACACACAGAGGCTTAAATGTAAGCAGCATATGCAAAGACAGTCACCAATATTGCCATTAAACAACTGGAACATACTGGACTATACACACAGGGTTCCCAAGAGCTTGCACTCCACTTGCATGTCCTTTCCAGCATATCATCACTACTATTGCTTGCATCAGTATCCTTGTCCATACCATAGTAATTTTCAGCCAAGGCCATTTCTATTCAGGTAAGTGTGTTAACTCCAGCTTATGCATTTCAGTTTGGTGCATGCAGGACAGCAGAAATCAGACCTTGCATATGCATCACAGATTAATTAATTTTACTACAGAATGGAACATTATAAACTAGACTATTCAACAATGTTAAAATGAGTTCAGATGAATCAAGGAGGTTATCAAACACTGTGTCATTAGCAACATGTTAGTTACATGAGTTTTATGAAGCACATTTTACTATGTGTAAGAATATACCATGAATATATACACACACGTGTATATATATACACACCACAACAAAAGACAATGTAAGGCAACATTACTTCAAGCATATCATTAGCACTGAACATGACTAAAACAGAAAAAAAAAAGTAGTCCACAGATTATTAGCCACAGCCAGTCACTAACAAGAAAAAAAGAATTCCTAGTTGTGCATTTAAAGACTTTCTTTTTTGGAATGCATCTCACGTTGTCATAAATTATGAAATTAAATAACAGTTACAGTCACTTGACTAAATCACACAAGTATTAGAAAAACTAGAGTTGCAAAAATAACTTCACAGACATGCAATGCCCACCTTCTACCTGTCTTAACACAAGGAGCTGTGGAACAAGCATGGTTGGATTGTCACCCACAAATGGGT
This sequence comes from Gorsachius goisagi, assembly GCA_018403395.1. Classification (NCBI taxonomy): domain Eukaryota; kingdom Metazoa; phylum Chordata; class Aves; order Pelecaniformes; family Ardeidae; genus Gorsachius; species Gorsachius goisagi. The sequence continues at coordinate 17,563 of BOSO01032455.1, read as the reverse complement.
CTGAACATGCACATATGCAAATACAGGATCATTCCTTCCTAGCAGTTTTCAAGTAAACACTTGAGAATGTAATGGTTGCACAATTGAAATAGGTTGCAAGTTACAAGCTGATTATCTTATAGACGTCTATAACATTGTGAAAAAAAACCTTAAGGACAAAGTGAAAGATAAAAAGCTTGCCAATTACATTTAATGAAGTATTCCAATAGGATGGCTTTTACCAGTTAATTGAACTTCATCCAGAAAACAAGTTGTATCAAAGTCCTGTACTGCAAATGATCTAAGCTGGATTTTTGTGTCAGATAGCTAAATTGCTGCAAATTTGCACATATTAAAAAAAAGAAATGTGTACCAGACTGTTTTCTGACAGCATCCAAACACAAAAACCAGGCATAAAATGAATGTAATCGGTTTGTTGGGAAAGTTTTCTAAAACGTTCCAATAGATCAGGGTGCTACAGTAGGAAAGGAGGAGAAATATCACATCAAATCACCTCAGGTAAGAAATTCCTATGGAAGCAAAGGCACCAAGCCTAGGAACAATTTGATTAAACAGTTGCCTTTTTTCTTTCCCCACCTATACAAAAAACAGTTCTTGGACCACCAGAGTTCTGCAAACTGAATGTTTGAGATTTCTGCTTTAAGGTCCTGAAATGTCAAACAGACATTTAGTGCTGAAAAACAAACTATTTTATAAATCAATTAAATTTAAAAAATCTTAACATCAAATTAGCAGATATACTTAAAACCCAAAGACCAAAGGCTAAAACACCACAGGTGGGAAATGAAAATATTTTTTTCACGCTTTTAACTATAACTTCTACAATGGCTAAAGATATCCATAATTCTTTAAAACTTGACTAAGATACTCGGTATCTCTCTTTGGGGATAACTAACTGACATTTTCATGAGAGCCACTAACAAATACACGATTCATATAATAGGAAACATGTATCTGTATTCTTCCAATGTAGTTTTCCTTTTCAAATTCAAACTATGGCCTTTGAAATGATGCACTAGCGTTCTTCATATGAAGAAGGGGTGGTGAGGAAATGAACTAACTTTTGCAAATCCGGTATCATCATAAGTGATAATTACACAGCAATAATTCTCCAGTTTTGTAAGGCATAAACAGTTTGCCACTTAAGCACCAATTTTGTTACTGAGAAGTCTTACAGCTTTTCAAAGCTGTTTTGGAAACAAAAGGAGAACATTTTAAGATAATTTTGCCCTTAAACAAAACATATTATTGTTCTCCATTATCCTGAATTTTCTTTGCATTTTCTATGTTTTTTCTGTCCTGTGCGCAATTCCTTGGACTGATGGAGCAAAAATTATCAAAGGAAGGGAAGAAACTACTCACAAATTTTCAGCTTTATATTTAATAAATTGGTATTATTCAGAAAAGACATAAAAGCAAACTACTAGCAATTTAAGATTCTGTCTTAGGAAGCAGAACTGTGCTTTTAGTCTGATATTTTTTCTGATTGTCAGCAAAACCAGTCACCATTGCTACAAAACAGTGGGGCAATGATGTTATGATATGTTATGTTTGATACAAGCATTTAAAGTTTTCAGAAGCAAAGTTTTGCAATAGTAATTTGAAGGGCTACTTTTGAGTTATAAATGACTGAAGCTATCACTAGGTTAATGGACCTTGTGATCCAGGATGCTCAGGTGTATGAAAACGGCCCTCAGAAAAATCCTAAGTGCAGAAAAAAATGGAAAGTAAAAATAAAAAAGAAGAAAGAAAGAAAAAAACAAACTCCAGACTATGTCTACCATATTCAACACTTCAAGTTTTCCTATTGTGCAGTAGTTTCAAGTTGTCCGATGGTATAAAAATTGGAGTGGATACAGACATGTGAGGCCAAAAAACAAGTGACTGAGAAAACTGAAGTGACCTACAGAGTCTAGAGGAAAAGCAGCTGGAATCAATGAAGGCAGGTTTGGTACCAGTAAATCAAGTTCTATTGCCAAGGACAGAAAACAGAAATGGAAAAGATGTGAGAAGGGAAGAATGATAATCAGCGAGCAGTCCAGCTACAGTCATTTAATAAACGAGTTTAATCATGTTTCATCAAGTGTTGCACCTAAACTTTTATTTCAGACAATAAAAGATAGCAAATACTCCAGAGGCTGCAAAGAAAACAGTACTTCCCTTTGATTAATAATAATAATAATAAATTTTATTATTAATCAAAGCAAGGGAAGTACTTTATAAAATGCACTTACTGCCCCAGTTGCAAGCTTTAAAGGTTAGCCATGCGCAGTATTGTGTAATGAGTGAAACATCTGTAGCCCTGGAAACATTCTTTGTTAGAGAACTCTTTCTGTAATTGGAAACTACGTTGGAACAAAGCCAGATATAGTAGCCTGAAACAAAAATAAAACAGTGCAGAAAAAGTCAAGAGATAATAGTCCAGTGGTTAAGTGCCTTCTGGGAGCACATATCTTGTAGATTGCTCTTCGTAGGTTTTTTGGTGCCGTCTTCTTGGTTGGGGTAAGGCCAGACTATGTTTTGGGTTTGAGAGGTCAAAGGAGAGAAAAAATGATGCTCTGTTTCAAATCCACTGAAAAGTTACTCAAAATAAGCTCTAAGAGTTTGAGCTATTCTCTTTCTTATTGCTCTCTCAACTAAGCATTGAAGTTGTTATGCAAGTATTAGCATTGAAATTATTTTGGCAGAATCTCCAGTGACAGAGATTTGCCAGATCACAGAATCATGCTTTGATTTCATTTTTGTTAGCTGCCTACAATACAATCAGCCATAGGCCACCTGAAATCATCTCCTAAGGGCTCCACAAATCCAGAGCAGAAAACCCATTCAGTTTTGACGAACATGATTTTCCTCATTTTTATATTTCGGGGAAAAAAATGCTGCAGGAAGACCTCATTCTTCTCTGTACATCTCCCCATTGACAGCTTTATCACATCAAACACAGGCTGCTTCATTGACACTTTCAGAGCCTCACAGCCTATCCCCACCCCACTGAACACCTTTCCTGGCTATCAAGAGGATGACTCCCATTTCTGATTGGCCTATGACACCAGCCTCAAACCACTCAGTTCCATGTCAGCATTTTCATTCTTTCTCGGCTGCTTTTCAAGCTTGGCAGAAGCTTCAGAAGTCTGTCTTTTAATCGTCTTGCCAACTCCTCATTAACAAACTTTCTTCTGCCAAGATGGCTTAAAAAAGTCCAAACCACACGCTTGACAGCAGTTAGAATATTCATGCTTTTGGTCTTACACTGCAGCAGTGAGGATCTTAGAGGAGGAACTGCCTTTCTGCTCATTATGCTGCATGACGCATACCATGATCTTGATCTGCAGCACATTTTTGCAGTGAGGGTTTGCATTAGCTCATCTGCAGCAAACGCAGAAAAAAGTTTTGGCTAGGCGCCCGCGTAACCCCTCTACATTACTCACTTCGCAGGTCTCCTCGCATTGAAGTTCTTACAAACATAAATCACACGTAAAAAGCTTAGGCAGGAGTATGAAGTGGAGTAACTGTCAATGATTGCCTCCGATGTCTCTCCTAATTTATTTTAAAGAGTATTCACAAGAAGACCCATGCAACCACACTCCAGTCCAGTCACAACTCCAACAGCCAGAACAAAATAGACCAAAGCCACCTAAATGATAGTAAAGCTATCTTAATAGTAGAAGTATGGAAATGGAAAAGCATTCACAAATCACAGAATCATAGAATGCTTTGGGTTGGAAGGGACCACTAGAGGCCATCTAGTCCAACCCCCCTGCAGTGAGCAGGGACACCGCTAACTAGATCAGGTTGCTCAGAGCCCCGTCCAACCTGACCTTGAATGTTTCCAGGGATGGGGCCTCCACTGCCTCTCTGGGCAACCCCTGCCAGTGTTTCACCACCCTCAATGTAAAGATTTTTTTCCTTATATCCAGTGTAAACCTACCCTGCTTCAGTTTAAAACCATTACACCTTGTCCTGTCACAGCTGGCCGTACTAAAAAGATTGTTCCCATCTTTCCTATAGGCCTCCTTTAAGTACTAAAAGGCCACAATAGAAGACATCAAGTGGATTGCGGATCTACAAAAGCATACTTGTGAAGTGACACAAACTTTCATTATGACTACAACTCTTACTCCAGAATAAACATAAAAATATTGCTTAAGTTTGTACTGACAAAGTTAACTTTTATCCATAGACAAGAAAATTTTGTCATTCTGTGGAAAATCTGACTTCTATTTTCTTACTTTTTTGTTAAAATTGTCACTCACTTCTGAGACAACCAGAACATCCAATTTTTATACAGAAACTTATCACAAAACCAAGAAATCTTTTTTTCCCTTCTGAATTCTGCAATATGTGTAAAGAAACTTATGTTTCCACCCCTTCAAAGCCCTTGGTCATCAACCTTCTTGCTGTGCTCACTTATATTCCTGAATTATATATTCAGGAGAACTGAGTACATGAATCCATTGAAGCCCATATTTCAGTATTCTGAATGTACATCAAATGTAAGATCACTTGAATATTAAAATGATACTGTGTATTATATGAACTTGTGAGGAAAATAATCGTGAAAGTTAACACATTAGAAAGGTACTACTTACACAGGCAAATGTATCAATAAATATTTTCTTTAAACACCAAAAAAAGCTGTCAAAGCATAGCAAGCCTGAGATTCTCTGTCATGAAGCCTTATCATTCACCAGATGGGAAGTAAATGAGAAATTTGACATTACACATATTTTGATCTTTCTCATAATATTATCATCTAACACTCAAAATATCTATACTGTATTACTCCACATACTGGTGGAGTTCTCAGACAAAACACAGGAAACTCGATTTTTCTGGGATGAACTCTACAGATTTTTAAACAATAAAAGAAGTGCTTAAGTCAGATAACCACTAAGAGCATACCTGCTTAGTTACAATACAGAGAGAAGGGAAGAAAAAGTTACCTTTTTTAAAATTCCAGCCAACATTACTAGCAGGCTCCAACACACTTGCCTAAAAATCTGGAGAAATATCCCATTAGAGAGCCTATAACTTACCTATGGTAGGATTCTGAAAGCAAATTTAAGTATTAAGTCATATTCTCTATTGTACAAAGAGAAAGCAAGGCAAAAAGCAATGTTGATTTACTGATTTATATTGTTGTGCCCTTCCTGTTATTGTTATTACCCTTTATTATTTGCAACATCCATTTCTGTCACAATTTAATATATGCACTTGTCTTCCTATTTAAAATACTCCTCATGCATGTTTTTATGTATTTTTTGATGCATAATGTTTTGATACATAATATTTTTATTGATTTAGTAGTACATTACAAATGAAAAATTTTGTTTCCTAAAGCAGGCTATGACTATTGTGGACATAATTCACAGTCATTAGCATTCCTTTTTCCAATTTAACCATCTAGGACTGATCTCAGCTTTTTCCAGATTGTTTGGAAATTCAAAGAGACATCCCTTTCCCAAGATTTGTTCCCACATCACTTACACAATAGCACAGTCCCATCACTCTACTCAATGCTCAATTGCTGTGGCATGCACAAAACACCTGAGACCCCTACATTCATTTCCTTGCAGAGGGTGGAGTGGAATTCACAATTTCTCCATTTGCAAAAAAAAAAGTATGCCACCCCTCACATCTGCTCCCAAGTATATAGTAGTAGAACATCCTCATTCTCTTCCGCTGATACTGCTCCACTGTATACTTTAACATATTACTGGCTCTGGGAAGAGGCAGGTGGGACGATCGTTCCATAGTCAGAGGATTTAGCTGAGAGGTGGGCTACCAGCATTTCAGTCCCTGCTGAAAAGAAAGGGCATTACATAGTCCTCCATAACACAGTTTTAATGCTTTACACATTTTTTTTATTTTATTATTCCTCTGTCATTTTTTAGCAGGTCTAGGGCAGCATCAAACTCCATACAGACAAAAAGAGCAGGGATACAGATGGAGTGATATAAGATAGTTTTGCACTTACCAACCTGGACAACTCAAATGCAAAGTATTTCAACTCAGATGTTCAATCCAGCAAGCATACCAGTTAAGGATGAGCTTTTTTTTTAAAAAGGGACAAGAGACAATTAAGCACTTGAGGCTCAAAGCTGTTTCCCTTCTCAGATTTGTGCATCATCTGGCTATTGATATAGCTAGGAAAACAGTTTAAAATTAGAGAAGTGACTTATTAAATAAGATTTTTTTTTTCCCTAGCAGAATCAATTAGATCAAAGAAACTAAGGAGGAGAGGTTTTGAGATTAACAGTGCACACACCATACATCTAAATCTCACAGGAGAAAGAAGAAAAGCTATAAATGTCTTTGTGCAGGATTTGTTCTGTTTTCTTTAAAATAAACTGAAATGTCACATTAGTCATTACATTCACAATGAATGAGTCATCATACCCCAAAGGAACTTAAGGCTTTCACATATAATTATCTTACAGGAACATGCCTACAAAAAAGTTCAAAGCAGAAATGCAACAAAGTATATACATCAGTTTGAAATGACACTCCCTTTTTAAGAAAGCATGGGTCACATACTGTATCTTTTTTCAAAGGTAAACTTTCTGCTTGGCCTACCCAATCCTGAACAACATCCTCCTTCTTTTATTATGCATAATGTAAGTTTGGTTTATTCATAGAAGAATGGTACCAGCATAGCTAGGAGTGCACAGAAGAATTCTGCTCTTCAGAGACATACAAGTATTCTGGTGTAAGCCCCTGTGTAAGTACACCACCACCAGCAAAACCAATTTTTCATTTGCAAAGACTGTTCCATTATGACTTGTGATTTTCTTATACCAGTACAACTTCCAAGTTTGCCTACATAGCTTATTAGTATTGGAAAACTTTAGTGATATGCTTAAACTTTATCTACCTAACAAGACATAAGCAGTCCTACACAGGGAGGACTAAGGCGTAACTAAAAGAAAAAAAAGGAAAAAAAGCTAAGTAAGGATGCATCCCCAAGGTTATGCAAGAATTTAAGGTCAGAAGAAATTCAAGTCTTTCATTGATGATTCTAACTGCAAGAATTCATTCCGAGTCAAGTAAATACTGTATGGAAGACATGTAGACTTGCTTTTTCTGTTTCCATCACAACTTGGAGAAAACAGTAACATGTTGATCCAGTTAGGAAGTATTCTCTTTTATGTCCTGCTTACCTTTAATATTCAGAACTGAAAACAAACCTGGATGTGACCAATAAGAGGCATACTGCTCCCATTTATTAATAAACCACATCTATACATCACAGTGGTTCATGACTTAAAAAGTTTACAAAAACATGACTTCTACTCTTCCTCCTCCTGCCAAATCCAAGTTTTGTTCGGAGACATTTGTGGGACCTATTTGGAAAACTAAACTTTACTTCACATGGTTAGCTTTGCTAGGTTCCTTCTACAGGAAGTGGAAGAGAAGCTTCAAATTATAATTGAGGGCACCTAAAATCAGGCTCTCAATGGGAATTACCCCCTAAAAAGTAAGTGGTGGATAACAGGTGACGAAGGGTGCTGAGAAAGATGGGTCTCCTTAGGCTAAAATTAACTTCTGTCAATATCCCTCTTCAGTCACATCTTTGGTGGTTTCAGAAGTTTAACAGGTACAAGACACATATGTTTTACATATATTAAACACTTCTCAGGCTATCCACATCCTTTAAAGTATTTTCTCTGGCAAACACACAGCTTAATTTTTATGATTTGTTTCAAGGGAACCTGCAAAAGATATTGCCTATGCCTTCAAAAAAACCCAACCCCAAAGCCCCAAACCTCAGTTTACTTAAGTATGTATTACTTTCAAACACAACAATTTTCTGCCACTTACACCTAGATATCCAGCAGTTTATATTCTCATTAGGGTCATTCATTAATTAAAATATTACCAGGAGAACTCAAGCATCAAGAAAACAATGAAGGTATAGGTACAAACGATTCCCCGGTCTGGGCAAGCTGCTGCTGTTACTTCCAAGGATGGATGGCTGATCAACTGTTGAGAACTGGCCACACCGGTTTTCGTATTTTGCAATAGTCCCATTCAACTGTTAGAGTAACCGACTGAATACCCTGCTGCTGTGACTCAGCAGTTCACCTTATTTTTCCTTTCTGTAACTTTCCCTTAGATTGAGATGGATATCCTGTAGCAGTTTCAGGGCTTAACTATATAGCTATAGATGCCTTGATTTCTTGCTTTTCCTGTAACATTAATTAAGCGCTTGAACTTCTCTTTCTTCACATGCCGCTCCTAGGTAGCTGCTCTCTAATTGTGGTTCTCTTTCTCCCTACTTCAACCACACTTTTATCCCTTCTGAAAGCAGAAAGATAGAGTTTACACATTATATAGACATGGCTGGAGAATATCTTACTCACAAGACTACTATGTGTGTCAGGTTTCTAACTGGGTGAGACTATAGTTTCTTCCCCAGAGAATAACAAAGAAGGCTGGAGCCACGTTATGTGACACCAGGAATAACAGCACTGGGTTGCCCAACAGGGGAAGGAAAGAAAAAAATAAAGTAAAAAAAAAAAAGAAAAAAAGCCTTGTTTTCACTAGTCACACAATGCCTCAACATGAAAGACTTGCAAAGGGAAGAGAAGCATTGAAGAATGCATCAGTGGCTCGACTTCAGTTTAAGCATTACTGATCAAAGGCTGTAATTAATTATAAAGGCAAAAGCTATCACTGAAATGAGTAGGTTCCAAGAGAAAGCAAAAACATGGGGTTTGTTGCCTCTCTGGTGAAAAATGGCTAAGTTTTGTAGTAGAGTTCCAAATAATTCATAACTGGAAAACACTTTCATTTCAAGAGGATGAAAGCTTTTACTACTTTGGAGACTTGTAATTGTAACCTCAGCTTTTGCTGCCAGAACTGAACAACTTAATTTGCAAGTCAATCCCCAACTTACATTATTTTTAACACCTTTTAGACAGAAAAACACAGGCTTTTGGTTGATGCTTGAAAAGCATCAAGTCTCTTTAGAGCGGATTTGAGAGTAAGGGAAAAGAACTGAAATGTCACAAAATGTGAAGATGAAAGCAGAATAAGGCAAAACTGGCTCACTGTATTTAACTGAAACAAAGCAAACTGAGTTTTTAATGACGTGCAAGCCAACCTTAAGGCAAGAAATCATGGGTACATTTTTACTGTTCTCTGTATCAATAAACTTGAGCTTCCTGCTCTTCAAAAAGAAGTGAAAACAGAGTCACATGCATAAACTGAGAACATCAGAAGATTATAAATCTTTGTTATTCTGAAAACTGTTTTCAAGTTTCCTGTCTGCCAAAGCAAACAGTAAACATCAGGACCACATTTATACCCTTGAAGAGCCTGTAAGCAGAAACAGAGGACTAGAACGAGATATTAAACAAGACAAAAATTTCTGCTCTATTCCAGCTTGGAATGCATAGCACAGTGTAACTGTATTCCTGAAACTTTAGAATAAGTAAATCTGTATGCACACATTTTGTGGCAGATGCACTCACAAGAATAACATGAAACAGTCACACTCCACCAGAACATATGCTGTTGTCCAGAAACAGTCTTGAACTAACTCACTTCATTTCTAACAACCATTTGCACAGAGGTCAGAGTTGCGAGCCTTTACCTCCACAAATTTGCAGAAAGCAAGCACTCTAATTATCGTCAGGGGCATAGACACAACAATACTTTTTTATCCAATGGGAAAAAAGCAGCATCACATTTCTGCATAACCAAGGGCACCAATTTTGAGAGAGGGGTGACTTTTGCAGCAAGACAAAAGCTCAAGTGTAGATCAAAAAAAATCCAAATACTTCACTTTACAGTCTGAAGCGCTATAGGAGGAAAGCGGATCTCATGTTGCACAGTGCAGCAAACTGATTCTCATTTTACAGACCTGAATAAGCAGTACTGGACAACTACCTGGCAAGTCACATGGGAAGCAATTTAATCACTACGACTATGATCCCCATGAACTATTTTAAAGGTCACCTACACCAAGATCTTCAGTATCTTGAATATTATTCAAGAAATGAGCATGCTGAAGGTAGGTAATCCATGCTTTGGGATGACTAGCAAGCACAGGAATAAAAACATCTACCAGATAGACTTCTACAGTGCAAGCTACCTTTAAACAAAAAGATGCCAGATTTAGATGTTACAGGCGCTTTTTTTATTTCAGTCAGAAGGCTAAGTCAGTCAGAAAAGGAGACACTGCTACACAAAACCAGTAAGAAGACCACCAAACACCCTAGTCCTTACGCATACTGCTTTATGCCTGTGACTGCCATTGAAATTTATCTGAGAGCTTAACACGTAAGACATCTGACCTATGTAAGAGTCAAAAGAGGACTTTACCTTCCTCTCACAACTTTGGCAATATACTTTCCCCACCTCATTCTACTGAGACTTTTCTCCTATTGTGTTTTTAAGCAAACCCAGACACATGTATCAAGGCTAACACTGGAACTTACTTGTCCTTAAAGCATATTGAGGTTGAATTCCAAATTCGATTCTCCACTGGTCACAGACCTAAGAAAGAACCATGCTTCAAAAGATACCATTTCAAGCACTGTATTTCAACAATATGTGGTACTGCTACTCCAAATGAGAACTCATACATGTTGAGTCAGAGGGATGTTACCCATACCACCATTTGGATATCCCAATTTTGCTCAAATCAGATGGTTTTCATTACAAAAAAGTACAAAAGTTGATTGGAAAGAAATCCCACACACAATCTTCAGACAAGAAAACAAACATGTAAGACATGGTCCAAGAAGATCTCATTATGTTTACTTTGGGCTATAGAAAGCCCAAGCTTAGCCTACGGAGGAACAGTCAAATGTAACATTATACTTATCCGTAAGTATTTAAGAAAATGCCTATCTTAATTTATAACATAGTTTTTTGAAAAAAATGCAATTTGTGAGATTTTAGCAGTAACAGTGTCTATGTGTGCTAGTAACCATTTTAACATAGAAGTCGCAAGTCAGGTAGGCAAGCCAATACTTAAATTTCTGGTTTCTGCTGAACTCTTTCATTGCATCACTCAAGACAGAATGTGTTATTAGCATTTCATATCCACTGGAATGGTAAAAAGCAGCCTGTCAGCAAATTATTAAAAAAAAAATTCTTAAAAGAGACTTACAGTCACATCTATAATAAAAGCATTCTCAAACTATCTAACAGTTTTGATTATTTTAGTTTGTGTCCTTGGTCAAGCACTTGAAATATATATGCTAATCTAGTTAGTAGTCTGGTTAGTCACTTAAGTTTGGTCATGACCGCTTTTCACAAAAAAACCCAAATAAAAATCCTTTCATTTTCCGAACACGTATGAAGTAATTTGCATTCCATCATTATTCCCCCCCTCCAAGAACATTTACAACCTTAACTTCTAACATGCTACCTTAAGAAGAGTGATGCAAAAGCTTTTACTAACTTTGTGTTTAGTCTACGCAAGAAAATAGCCAACAAAACTAACTAAAAGCAAGTCATTTTCTTTTTACTATCACATCCACCTACAGGTTCAAATTTAACTTGGTTAAAAACACCATAGTAAGCCAAGAAAATACTACAGAAGTCACCAGGAGCCACACTAACACAGCTTACAGAAAAAAAAGAAAGATTAATGTCCAGTTCATTTACAGGCTAAGCCCTCATGCAGGTCTAAAAGTTTAGCCACAGGCATTAAGTTTGAAATCAGCACAACAGTCCATGTTTGTAACATACTTGATCTTAACAGCAAAAGAGAAAACTGCACTGAAAAGATTGGTATAGAAGAGGCATTTCCTTTTATTTACAAAATATAATTTTGTTCTGTTTTTGCATGCTTTCTGAGATTGCAGCATCAACAATATGGTAAGTTGTGCTCGGACGCCTCAGAAAATCATGTTTGGCGTTAACAGCACAGTTAATCAGCTTACATGACATTTAAATCTTCTGACTGCTTCTGTAAATGTTTTCTCCCCGTTTGACATACGAAGGCCCTAGTGTATCACCCGATCCTGTTGCTACACAGATTATCTGGTCGTGCAGCAAAGACACATCAGATATCCCCAGATGACAGCACAGGTTGATTAGAAGTTATGGCTCTACTTTTTCTAATTATTTTTTTTTTTAATCTGCAGAACTCAACTAAGTCCTACTGATACGATCAGCTTCCAAAACACAGCATGACTATTAGTAATGGTGCCTTTATCACAAGGCGGCGGGGCGGGGAGGGGCAGGGGAGGGGAGGGACGACCCCCTGCTAGCCAAACACCCTTGTAATACCCATGGCACCGCTGCTCACCATCTCAATTTCGGCCCAGAAAAGAGTAAACCCCGACAGCCCTGAAGCGCAAAACACTTGGACTGCAGACACCGCGCAAAAGCGCCCGGGGGGGGCGGGGGCCTCGCCGCCGCCCCGGCGCTGCCCAGGAGCTCGCCTCGCCTCCGTCCCCCGCAAGGGTTAAACCCGCTGACGCCGAAGCCTAGGGGAGGAGCCGGGGCATGGAAAAGGAGAGAAAAATGGAGAAATAAAGGAGAAAGCTGCTCGGGGACTCACCTGTAGCGCCTGCCACCTGCGCCGTCCCCCGAGCGCCACCCGGAGAGCCCAGCGCTCCCTGGGGAACGGCCGCGGCGGAGGGGAGCAGGGAACTTGACAATAATCATGACATAATTGAAATACAAAAGCCCAGAAAGCGCCTCCGCCCTCTCGGCCCCGTGCGGCGCGGGGCAAGGGCTAGCCCCAGCGTGGAAGCTTCGCGGGAGCGGGGCAGGGAAGCAAGCAAGGAAGGAAGGAAGGACGACAAACAGAAGCCCTTCCCAGGGACGGATTCGGCGCCAGGGGAACAACCCTAAGCCTCCTCCGGCGAGGAGGGAAGTTTCCTCCGGAGGTGGAAGAGGAGATGGAAGGGGCCGGGGGCAGGAGAGGGGGATCCCCCCCCCGTCGGAGCGCCAGCTTCCTGCCGCGTCCCGAGGAGGCGCCGGTGGAAGGCGGGCGAGGCGCCAGGTCCAGCGCCCGCTCCCCGCCTGTCAGGCCCCCTTCCTCCATCCCTCCCTGCCTCTCTCCCGCGGCCGCTCACCTGCCACCGGCTCGCCCGCCGACAGCCGCCACCGGGCGCCCCTCGTCCGCCCCAACGGTCGCGGCGCTCCCGGCCCGGAGCTTGCCCCGCGCCCGCCGCCTCCTCAGGACCCGCCGGACCCGCCGCCGCTCCTGTTTGGGGAGGAAGCGTCCACCATGTTACTTTCTCCCCCGCAAACGCCTACAGGCGGGTCCAAGGCCCGCCCCGAAAGGAGGCGGCGGCGGCCGAGCCCGGGAGAGGGCGCGCAGCGCGCCCGGAGTCGCCGCTGCGGCCAGGGGGCGCCCGCGGGGGCGTCAGAGGCAGCCCGGCGCTCGGCCGCGGCCCCCGGCGGGGGCAGCAGCGCGCCTGCCTGGGCCCCGCGGCGAGGAGGCGGGGGGCGTGCGTGAGGGAGAGGGGGATGGGTCGGTGGCCCCTCTAGGCAGGCCGCAGAGTGAGGGTTAAAAGCCTGTGGGGGGCCGTCCCCGGCTGGCATGGCCTGTGCCGTGGCCGGGACTTCTGTGAGGTGTCGGTTTGTACCAGAAAAAAAAAACAAACCGCCAGAAACGGACCTCGGCGGGTCGTTTCAGCCATCTGCCCAGACAAGGCTGCTCGGTGTTTCTTGGTACCCTCATAGCGCTCGCTGCATTTTCTGTAAGATGTGACGCTGTGGCAGCGTAGACGGGTTCAGAGGGGCATGCCTGTGCCCTGGAGGGGCCGGGAGCGTGTTTCATGGAAGTTGTAAGGGAGCAGTCATGTCAGCTGAGTGTCTGTAACTCCACAGGGCCTGTTGGGATTCATCCCAGAGTACCGAAGGAGCTAGCAGGACCCCATCTACCAAAGATGTTTGGAGTCAGAGGAGGTCAGCAACACTAGGAGAATGCCCCAGGCAGTGCCGAAAACAGGGCTGGGACAGCAGCTGGGGCACCCGTTGGCCCTCAGGGGCTCCCGGCCTTCTAATTATCAGGCAGTCAAGGGAAGTAAAGGCCTGAAAACTGCAGCAAAAGGCCTGATGTTACTAACAGGTGGTGTTGCTATCCCCACCCGTGCTGCTTTCTCCCCCTTTTCCTGGGGTATACCCACCAAGGGAGGTGTTATCAAATGAACCCCCTTGCCATACGTGCCTGGAGGCATCTGCCATGGCCAGAGCAACCTGACAAGGCCCTGGGAAGACACAGCTGAGGTCTCAGTGACCGATGCTGAGCACAAGACAAGATGGGGGGATGGAATGAACAGTGGTGTTTGCAGTAACCCCAGACACATGTGCTCTGGCCACAGCACTGCCAGGGCAAACGTGGGTGAGGATGGCCCGTTGTGACATCCCCGAGCAATGGACAGTGACATCCCCGAGTGATGGGTTCTCATATAACCGCGGATTGTGTTGTGATATCTCCAAGCGATGGACTATGACGTCCCTGAGCAATGGATTGTGGCTATGCGACCCTGGCTGCTTATATCTGGGCACTGAGTCTCATCCAGCTGTCCTGTGCTTGCACACAGCTGAGTGAGTTCACAAGGTTGGGAGTCTTGAGTGAGGCCTTTGGCGCTAGTGTCCTGCTCAGGGAGTTATTTGTTGCAGCTCTCTGTGCCCAATTCCAGAGCCATCAAAGGATTTTCCCTGGCCCTGCCAGATTCAGGCAGCTGGGGCACCCAGAAAGGTGCACTTGCAACAGCAGAGGTGAGCTATGCAGGGACACGTCACCCTGTGGTGGGAGCTGGGAGGGTTTCCTTCTTGAGGGACCTGGGCATTTCTTCCACCCCTCCCCAGGCCAGCTAATAACCATGGCCTCTCTTCCTTTCCTAGCGTGACACCCACTGCTGCAGTGCCAGTGAGAGGCAGTGGTTCAACATCCCCAGCTCCCCTCAGGCCACTGCAGCACGTTGAGAGCATGGCCATGGAGCTGGACAACTGCTGTTCAATATGCCTGGACAGCTGGGAGGAGGCCAGCTTTGTGATGCCATGCCTCCACCGGTTTTGCTACCCTTGCATCCTGCGGTGGGCTGAGAGCAAGGCCGAGTGCCCCCTCTGCAAGAGGAGGATCCTGTCCATCTTGCACTCGGTGCGGGCGGACGACAACTTTGAAGAGCATGTCCTCACTCCATCTGCAGCATCATCAGTTGTCAGCCACCAGGCAGGAGTAGCTCCTGGCCATACCGCTGCCCGCAGGCTCTGTCACTCTGCAGGAACACAACCACAGCCTGTGAGGCTGGTGCCTACGGCTCTTCTGGGTAGCCTTCGGCCCAACACCTGCGCATCCCTTTTCTGGGACCACCCAGCCCTCCTCCAGTCCCTTCTGGCCTGGGTGCATCAGGAGCTGGGACTGATCTTTAGGAACCAGCGTTCTCAGGCAGACATAGTGGAGGGCCTTGTCATGTCCCTCTTGGTTCTCTTTGGGCTGGATGACGATCTACTGGTCTCACTGCTAGGAGCCTCCCTCCAAAACTGCACTGCTGCCTCCCAAAGACGGTCTCCTACATGTGGCCCAGCCCCGTCTGTCAGCCTTGAAGGAACCAGTGTGGATGACCTCCCCAGCACCTCAGCAGCTGCCCTTCATGGGGGTCCTGGGAGCCTGTCTGCTCCCGTTCCTATCCCTGGGGAGCAAGAGGAGCCCCTGAAGGAGTCTGAGGAGGCCATGGCACATCCATCTGCTTCTGGCTGGGGCAGGGAACGCTCCCCTGGGGAGCCATGGCGACCCCCAAAGAAAAGGACTGGCAGCCCTGAGGCCTCTTCTCCAGCCAAGAAGAGGCTACCCCACCAGCAGCACTAGAACAATGCCCCAGGCAGTGCTGAAAGCAGCTGGGACAGCAGCTGGGGCATGCGCTGGCCCTCAAGGGCTCACGGCCTTCTAAGTCTAATTATCAATCAGTAAAAGAAAATAAAGGCCTGAAAACTGCAGAAAAAGTCTCGGCGTTACTAACAGGTGGTGTTGCTATCCCCATCCATGCCACTTTCTCTCCCTTTTCTTGTAGCTGGGGCCACTGTTTCCTTTCATCCACAGCAGAGCACCGTGGTGCTTTCTCCCTCTGGTCTTGCACAGCCTTGTTGCCCTGCTTTGACTACCATGTGGCTAGACCTGTGCTCTTGGAGTGCATCCGTCCCCGGAGCACAGCACCACGGGTCTTGGCCCTCTGCACTCGCAGGGGCCCTTTCCCCTGATTCAAGCAACATGGGGCCTGGCCCTATGGACCCAAAGGGCTTTTCTGTACTGATCGGAGCACCACTGAGTTGGGTTTTTTGGTCTTGCTGGGCCCTCTTTCCTTCCATTCAAGTGCTACGGGACACAAGCCGTGAAAGACGGATGTGCTGCTGCCCTTAAGCACAGGCTTTTTTCCCGTTCCTCCAGATCCAGCCTGGGAGCTGGCATTTCTTCTTCTCTATTTGGAAAGGACCCTTCTGTGACAGATGGGCACTGTCAGTTCCCCAGTGCCCATCACCACCACCCCACCACCCCTCCCCATTGCATAGTCTCTGCAGGACTTCCCCCAGCATAGCTCCTCACTGCTGTTAGTGAACCCCACATAAAAGGCAGCGCATCTTTGTGCTCTCCAGGGCCCCTCGCCCTCCTCTCACGCACTGTTCCATGGTCCCTTTGCAGCCAAGCTGGCCACGCAAGGTGAGGGGAGGTATAGAAGGTGACTGCTGGGTTTGGCACAAAGAGCTGCTGCTGGGCCCCAAAGAAAGACCCAGGTCCCAATGGCACGAAAGGCCAAAGCTCAATTCAGGGTGAAACTGGCTGGTGTTGTGTCAGACATGGAAAGACTTTTTAAGTATGTTAATAGCAAGAGGAGGTCTAAGGAAAACATTGGGCCAATACTTGATGAAGATTGTCACCTTGCAAATAGGGATGCAGAAAAAGCGGAGGCATTCAGTGCTATTTTTGCCTCTGTCTTTAATCCTAATGATAGACCTTTGGCTCCCTGATCCTCTGAGTTGAAGGACCATGGCTGTGGGAGCAGAGACTTACCATTTGTGGACCCCGAAATTGTAAGGGTCCGGTTGTATTTGTTGAGCGTTCCTAAGTCCATGGGGCCTGGTGGGAGGAGATAGCAGATCTTACAGCAGGACCCCTCTCAATCATCTACCAAAGGCCTTGGGAGACAGTGCAGGTCCCTGATGACTGGAAGCTAGCCAATGTTATTCCCATTTACCAGAAGGACATGAGGGAAGACTCAGGTAACTACAGACCTGTTAGCCTAACCTTAGTACTTGGAAGAATTATGGAGAAGATCCTACGGGGTGCTACTGAAAGGCATTTTGAGGACAATGCAATCATCAGGCACAGTCAACATGGGTTCACAAATGGAAAGCCCTGTCTAACTAATCCAATACCCTTCTACAATAAGGTCATCTGCTGTATTGGGTTTCTGTGGCACGGTCTTGGTAGTGGGGGGGCTACAGGGGTGGCTTCTGTGAGAAGCTGCTACAAGTTTTCCCTGTGTCCGCCGCTGGCCAAGGCCAAGCCAATCAGCAGCAGCAGAAACGCCTCTGTGATAACATATTTAAGAAGGAAAAAAACGGCTGTGTCTCGGTAGCCGGAGAGAGA
>BOSO01032450.1:0-18008 GCA_018403395.1 Gorsachius goisagi | reverse complement strand
CCCCCCCCAGGCACGCGGCTGTTCCCGGCGCGCGGCACCGCCCCCTCTCCCTTTCCCCCGCCCCCTACGCGGCTGTTCCCGCCCCTCCCGCCGCAGCCAAACAAAATGGCCGACCCGGAAGCGAGTCTGTCAGGCGGAAGGATACAGCTACCGTCAACAAAAGAGTCCGCCACAGTCGGAAGGCTGGACCTCCCCTCGCTTTGCCTCAGAGGGCACGGGGCGGGCTTAGAAGATTCCTCCTTCTTTTCTCCGACCCCCTCCCTGCCCAGGGAGGACAGCGGTGAGCAACGGGAGAGACCTAAAGGGGAAGTATTTTCTCTAGCGGAAGGATAACAGGAAGAGTGTACGGAAGCGAAGGCGGATGTGGGTGATGCGCCCCTGCAGTTAGTTCCGGCAGAGGCGTTTAGGCGCCAAGTATAAAAGGGCGGCGGCGGCAGGGGCGCGTGCCTGGGGCGGTGGCGCCTCCCTGAGGTGTTGGGGCGGGTGGCCTGAGGTGGGCGGTTGGTTCCTGCGCCTTGGCCCTCGCTGTGCCTCTGTCTATAAGTGTATATATATATTTATGTGTGTGTTCAAGTGGTCTGTGTGTACCTACTTCCTCCGAGTGCCTTTCTGTCCAGGAGCGCGCTCTCCTCAGGGTGCGGGAGCCCCACTCTGTGGTGCGTTACCCCCTCAGGTGCCCCTGACATGCTCAAAGTGCCCGTTCTGAGGTAAATGTGAAACCCTGGGGCCGCCTCCTTCTTTGGGGTTCCTCTGGGACGTTTTCCTGTGAGGTTTGGAGAAGGTGAAGTTTAAGTAATATCCTTAATGTTCTTAAAATAATCCCTTTGGCTTATGTTTTCTGCGCTTAAATCCTCCGCAGCGCTTGCAAAGGCACATGGGTACCTGCCTCACATCAGCTCGCCATAAAAGTCTAAAACAATTTAATGGTAAATTATGGGAAGAACTTGATGCTGGTCTACATGGATTTTTTTTTTTTAAGTGTCCACAGGAATGTGTATGTTTTTAAATCATTTTATTTAAAGTTTCATAATAAATACTTCTGTGGGTTTTCCCAGCTGGGAACACAGAAATTGAACAGCTCTGCGTAGGAGAGTTTACATTTTTCACCTCTGGTTTAATGCAGGGGTTCAAATTCAGCAGGCTGGGTCGTTTCTGGAGGTTACAGGAGAGCTGCACTCCCTTTTCAGAACAGAGTGCACATTTTTCCAGCATTTGCCTATTTTTGGGCACCTTTTCAGTGCTGTCTCAGCCTCCCCCTGGGCGCGTGCCCCTCCGCCCCCCGAACTCTTAGGACAGTTTCAGGATCACATCACAACTTCACCTCAATTAAATCCAAAAAAAGCACATTCAAAGAAGACAAACCAGTCGTGTTCACTCTCCCAGGAAACAATCCGGGGGGAAAAATAAAAATGTTTCAAAGCCAAAAATTATTCAGGGTTGGGTTTTTCTTTTCCCCCCTGTTTTGAGATGATGCTCAGAAATCAACCTCAGCTCGTGGAAAGCACAGGGGAAAATGTGAGGCTTCCACTCACATTCAGCAGCATTTTTTGATTGTTATTTTTAAGGGGATTGATAAATTGGGTGGGGAACCAGAAACGTTTTCATTTCAGGGTAAGACCAAACTAAATTCTTTATCTTATCTTTCAGCTGAGCCCATCTGGACCCCACGATGTACCCGGCCTCTGTCCCAGTTGGAGTCACACCTGGGATAAAGTACGCGGGGGATAAAAAAAAGGGAAAAAAATCAAATTTTGGGCAGTGAACAACCAGCCTGGACCCCACCGAGAAAGGTCAGAGCATTTTCATGTGTATTTGCCCTCCTGGCCATCGTTTCTCCTGCTTGGGCTCAAGCCACAAGGTGCAAAGAGATAATTTCTTTCAAGAAAGAGGTTTGTGCTCGTGTCCCCGGCACATCCCTGCCTCTTCCACCTTGATTATCCCGAGGGAAAGGTTAAGGAGTAAAGCGGCTTTTGGAGAAACTGGGCCAGGGGAGCGCAGAGGGTCTCTGCGTCCCTGGGAGAGGAGCGGGGACGATGCTTTCCGCAAAACAAAGAGCGATTCCCATCAGTCCTGCGCCGCTCCCTTTGCACAAATGAGTTTCTTAAAAAAGCACGGGAAAAATGAGCTCAAACGCTCACCCCTGAGCATGGGGATGCCCACGGTCGCGCAGCCGCGGGGTGCTGGCAGAAACCCCCCAGCACCTCCCGTACCCGCTGGCACGTGGACGCGGGGCAAGGGGGTGGCTGTTTCTGCCCCCTCCCCTCATATTCACCCCCTGTGCCGTTACCCCCTGCTCGCACCATGGCGGTGTTTCCACTGTAGGAAGGGAAGAAAAGAGGGAGAAGGTAGAGAGAGGTTGAAGTTTTGCGGGGAGCCCATCACCATCAGGGCTGGGGTCAACTGCTGAGTTAATTAACGATGTCAAAAGCTTCCCGGAAACAAAAAAAACAACCTCCAAACCGACAACAAAACCAAATCCTTGCATGCCTAGCAGAGAGGGAGAGGATGGGGGGGTGAGGAGGGCAGAAAGGAGGCCTTCAAATTAGATCGAAATCTAACGAGCTAATGCTGGCGATAGGAGCTCTCCAGAAATTAAAGCTGTTGAACTGCAGCAGAGTGTCCTCTTCGTCGGAGATGTCCTGGCTGACCCGATCCCGCTCGCCGGCGAGCTTGCCCAGCCCTCCTTTGGGTTTGTAGAGGGCCATGTCGCTGAGCCCCAGCCCCTCCAGCTCTGCCACGTCCAGCCGCGGGATCGGCATCCTCCAGTAGATGAAGGAATCGTACTGGCTGCTGATGGTGTCCAGCATTTTCAGTCTGCAAAGGGGGCGAGGGGAGAGAAGAGGAGGAGAAAAGCTCTACCAAAGGCGCAGGAGTTGCCCCAAAGCGGCCGCAACTCTCAGGCATTGCCATATTGACCAAATCCCACAGGATACACTCCCCCCCCCCCCCCCCCCAAAGTAAATAAATCGATAGGGCAGGAGAGCATGGTGTCATGGAGGTTTGACTCTAGGCTGGGTCTAAATGCAGACTTGAGCCCTGCCACTGGTTTTATCCACGGCCTTGGTCACAGCCCTTCTCTGAGCTGTAATTTGGAGGGGCGTGCAATGGGACTCGTCGCCCCGTGCCTCAGTTTCCCCACCCATACAAAGGCGAGCGTGGGAAGGAAGGCCGGGGTGGGGGCCAGCCCCTTCCCAGCCGCACCTCCCAAAATCCACCCTGGGCACCTCGATGCCTGCGGGGCCGCATCAGTGGGGAGCAAAGACAGGGCTGACCCCACATCCTGCTCTGCCGGGAGGGACGGAACCACCAGCCAAATGACCCCTTTTTCCATCAAACCGTGCAAAGGGGTCTCGCCCTCTCTCTGTGCCGAGCCCCACACGGAGCAGGCAGCAAGGGGGGGGCCCTGCGCATTACCCCCCCCCCCCCACGCCATCCCTCCCTCCCCGGCCTGCGTGGCATCACATCGCCCCAGGGGACTGCGACGGAACCCTCTAGAAGGGGCTGGAAGAAGCATCGCTCAGCGTTGCCATCGCACCCCACCCACCCCGCCGTGCCGCGCCGTGCCACCCCGCCGTGCCGTGCCGCAGAGCCCCTCCCGCAACCCCACCCCAATCCTCTGAGAATTGGGAAAGAGCGGGAGGGGACGGTGGCTCAGCTTTTCCTCCGACAGGGCACGGCCTGAGCTGAGTCACTGCCGCACCAACTTGCTTTTCCCTGGCAGAATTATGTCAGTAACCACCATGCATTTGGCAACAGAGGTGGGGAAAAAAAAAAATAAATCAACTGGCAGCCCCCAAGTATCCCTTTTCCCGCTGATTCCCCCGTTTTAAGCCCTGGGAATCGGAATCCTAAAGGATGATTCAGACATACCTCGAATCACGCCCTCCCTCGCTCCCGTCCCTGCGGTGAGGGGTGACCAGCTGCTAAATTTAAGATTCCCGATGTAACTCAGAGGCTACAAAAGGCTCCCGTGTCACCGCCCCCTCTGGGGAAACTGAGCCCCAGGGATCTGAAATAGCCTCCCCCTGGGGACGTACCCCCGGGTACCTTTCTGCGAATTATTTAACGGGGATGGATGTTGCGGACAATGGCTTTTAAAGGGGGGAAAAAGGGAGTTTAGTGACAAGAAATAAAAAATTCAAATCTCCGGAAAAGGCAGTCGATGCAGGGGAAAAAAACCCAACCCCAGCCCTGTGTCGCGTGTCACCCCCAGGGGAGAGCATCTCCCCTGGCCTCAGGGTGTCCACTTGTCCCTTGAGGGCAAAACCACCTTCATCCCTTTAATCCCTGCTTACCTCCCCCCGGCCTGGTTAACCCCCCCCCCCCCCCCCCCCCAAAAAATCCTGTGGTGCCAACGCCCCCCTCCATCCAAATCTATTCCCAAAAAAAAAAGCGTCCTGTTGCCTTTCCTCCCCTTCCACCCGCAGCCCTCCATCCCTTACCTGCTGAGGTCGGGTGGCTCGATGCTGGCTGGGCTCTTTGTGCTGGGAAGCCGCGGGCGTCGCAGCGTCGCTTTTGTCTGCTGGCGCGTCTGGGTCTGCAATGCAGCCCCTCGAAGCCGCTCGATGAATTCCCCTTCGTCGTGGAGGAGGGGGGAGACGATGGGCAGATGAGTCAGCGGCTCCCACCCGCGCCGGGGAGGGGGAGGACGGCCGACGTGGATGCGCGGGAGGGGATCCTGAACGCCAGACCCCCAAGGTGGGGATATATTAAACCGACAGAGGATGGGAAATTTCCCGCAGCGCTTCCCGATTCACTCCCGCAGCCTTCAGCTCGGGATTTGGGGGGATAACGGACCGTTCCCAGCCTCCAAGGAGCTGGCAAAGGTTTCTTTTTACCTGCGTATGAGCAAAGGGGGTGCCACCGTACCCCCAAACCTTGGGCACTTTGGGGGTCAAGCGCAGAGAGGTTTGGTGCAAAAAAAACCTGGATAAGGGTGGGGTTTTTTTTGCGGCGTTGCTGAGTCTGGAGGTGTTTGGTCCTGATGCTGCATGGCAAAAATATCTCGGCTTTGTGTCTGAAGCCAGACGTGGTGCTAGAATTAGGAGGGAGACACCCAAGGCTGGCATCGCTGCCAGGGCTGGGAGGGGGGCTGCTTGGAAGCCAGGGCGGGGGGCACCTGGCAGCCCCCTGCTCCCTGCCACCGTGCCGGTGGGCACCCGGCCCCTGCGCTGGTGCGGTGTCAGAGGGATGGCAACCCCGGGAAGCGGGGCAGCAAAGGGAGCCCCAATGCAACCCCTCCAACCCTGCCCCGGCCACTGCTGAGCCCCAAAACATCCTTTTTTGGGGGAGGCACAGGCCTGATCCGTGCACCTAAGGCTGAGAGCAGCCCTCGCCCTCCTCTGCCCTGGGCTTTGCCCGGGATCAACATTCCTTTGGGGCTTTAGGGGATTTTTTTTCTCGCTTTTCCTCCCCGTTCCCTGTGTGCAGCTCATTCCTGCCAGTGCCAAGTCCTTTCGCCAGCACTCGGCTTTCAGCCGGGCTATTTCTGCCTCCTCCTCCTCCTCCTCCTCTCCCCGCCGCCACCGTGAGCCAAGAGGATCCCATGTCCCCTGCTCCTAAATAGACCCAGTCTCAGCTCAGCCCCGCCAGCGCCCGGCATGGGGAAGAGCCAACTGGGGGCCCAGCAGAGGATGCTGGTCCCTGGGGGGGGCTGAGCTGCTGTGGTTTTGGAGATCCCTGAGGCCATGGGGTGCAGCTTGGCCAGGCAATTCCATAGGGAGCTGGAGGTGAGCCATCTGCTTGCCCGAGCCCTTCGTTTTGGGGTGCAATCTACTGAAAGGGGTGGCTGATGTGTGACAACCCAAACCTGCCGATGTCCCTCTCCTGAGAGGAGAAGGGACCCAGGGCCAAACCCCGTGGGGGGAGATGGGGACATGGTGATGGGGGGGGGAGGGGGCTGCAGTGGGGGACAGCGTCCTCTGGCAGCACAAGAAGCAAAGGAAAAAAAAGGGTTCTTCAGCTGGAGCGAGGCCTCAGACACTCGGGGTATTATCAGCCAGGGCCACTCGGGCGGGCGCGGGACAGAGACCCGACTGAGCGGGGACAGTGCCGCCTTGTTCCGGATTTCTGGAGTGGGAGCGATGGGGACGGTTGGGCTTTGGGGGCTGACACGGGAAGGGACACTCTGGGGCTCACCCAGGGGTGTCCCCTGCGTGGGTCCCTCTAGGTGGGCTGGGGACCCGCAGGAGGGGATGCCCTGGAGGTCCCAGGCCAGCTTGGCCGGTGGCTGGAGCTGCGGGATTTTGCGGGCGGCCGTGGCGGTGGCAGGACGGCGGCGGGTGGTGGTGGCAGGACCGTGACAGTGGCAGGAGCATGGTGGTGGCAGTGGCAGGACCATGGCAGTGGTGGTGGCAGGACCATGGAGGTGGCAGTGGCAGGACCGTGGTGGTGGCAGGACCATGGCGGTGGCAAGACCATGGCGGTGGCAGGACCGTGGTGGTGGCAAGACCATGGCGGTGGCAAGACCGTGGTGGTGGCGGTGGCAGGACCGTGTCAGGTGTTGTGCAAGCGGAAGGGCCCTGAGCTGGAAGTGGTGCAACGCTGCTCGACGCCGGCTGTGGGGTGGGCTGGGGCTTTCCACCATTTTGGGTGTTTTGGTCCCGAGAGCTCTGGCATATCCATGGAAAAAGTGGGAATGAGGCTCGGGAGCAAACAGCAGCGTAACTGAGCCCTGGAGGGGACCCCCAGTCCTCCTGGGCACCCCCAGCCCTACCAGGACCCCTGGGACCCCCAGCCCTACCGGGACCCCCACCCCATCCCTGCTGGGACCCCCCAGCCCTACCGGGACCCCCACCCCATCCCTGCTGGGACCCCCCAGCCCTTCTGGGACCCCAAGACCCCCTGGCCCTGCCGGGACCCCACAGCCCTTCAGGGACCCCAGGACCCCCCGGCCCCGCCGGGACCCCCCATCCCTTCTGGGACCGCAGGACCCCCCAGCCCCACCAGGACCCCCCAGCCCTTCTGAGACCTCCAGGATCCCCAGCCCCGCCGGGACCCCCCAGCCCTTTGGGGACCCCAAGACCCCCCAGCCCCGCCGGGACCCCCCCAGCCTTTCGGGGACCCCAAGAACCCCCAACCCCGCCGCCCCCCCGCCCGGCCGCGGCCCCTGCAATGCCGGCGGCGGCCAGGGTGGGAGCTGTGCTCCGGGCCGGGCCGGGCCGAGCCGAGCCGGGCGGCGGGGAGCGCCGCGTCCCGCACCCGCCGGGCCACGCCTGGCCGCTGCGAGCTGGGCACCGGCACCGGGACCGCACCGGGACCCGCACCGGGACCGCACCCGGCGCCGGGGCAGGTAACGGGGGCGCCACGGCGTGCGAGCCCGCGGAGGGGCCCCCGAAGCGCCCTGGGGAGGCGGGGAGGGCACCGGGAGGGAGGGAGGGGGGGGGGGGGGCGGCGGGAGGACCCCCCCCTTGTAGCCCCCTGGTCGGATCGGGGAGTCCTGCCGGGACCCCCAGCCCTCTGTGGCCCCCCCAGCCCTACCGGGACCCGCAGCACCCCCAGCCCTGCCGGGACCCCCAGCCCTGCAGCGACCCCCGGCCCTACCAGGACCCCCGGGGTCCCCGGCCCTTCTGAGACCCCCCAGCCCTTAGGGAGCCCCCAGCCTTAGAGTGACCCCCGGGACCGCCAGCCCTTCTGGGACCCCCCAGCCCTACCGAGCCCCACGGGTCCCTCACCCTTGCCGGCACCCGGTAGTCCCTGGGGTGGGAGCTGGGACCATCCCACACAAAGGGGGGGTCTCCCCCCACTTTGCTGCTGCATCCCGGGGGTCCCAGGCCTGCAGCCGGGGGGGTCCCAGGGCTCTCACCCGTCCCGTCCCATTCCCCCCTGCCACTCTCTCTTCTGAGCTTGGGGGTACCCCAGCGGGCACCCCTGGGGCAGGTGACCCCAGGGCTGGGGGACCTGGAGCAGCCCCCCCGGATGCCCTCGCTCCTCTCCCCGGTTCCCCCGCCGGTGACGCAGAGCCGCCGAGCGGTGGTTTCCCAACAGGGAAGTCATTTTGTGTGTGCCGGCGCGGGCTGGGCCCTAAGCCGCCCTCCCTGGGGCCACCGCGGGGCCAGGCCCCTCCGCCCAGGTGGGCTGAGACCGGACACAACTCATTGTAGGGGTGGGCAAGCAGCGAGGGGGGCGTGTGAGACCCCCACGGGGGGCGGAACTGGGGCAGCTGCGGCCTGTGGGACCCACAGCCGACAACCGCCTGGAGCTGGGAGAGCGGACGGATCCGGCCCCAGCCGTCGCCCTTTGCTGGGTACGAGGACGTGAGGCCTGGTGGGTGCTGGGGGGTGGTTTTGGGGGGAGGAAGGAGGGGTCTGAGCTAGGCTGGGGGGGGTCGCAGCGGCTTGAACCTCTCGGTGGTGGTGGGGTGTCACACGGGGATTTGCTGGTGGCTCGTGTGAGGCTGAGCCTGCGCCTGGGGCTCCCTGCGGAGGCTCTTCCAGCACCTCGGGGACGGGTTGCGATACCGAATTTCGGGAGTACCCCCCCCCCCCTCCCGCGAGGCCTTTCCGCCATGGTGCCGGATCCGGCAGCAAGCTGGGGCGATATGGCGGGGGCCGGCTCTGGCAGCCTCATTTCCTAAGGAAATGGGGATAGAAAGAAAAGGCAGCCCCCCCCCACTCTGTCCGTCTGTCCATCCGCCTGCAGCCCGGGGAGAGGCCGAGTTTGCCCGTGCGGGTCCGGCTTGGGCACGGCCCCGGTTTACGCCACCCCGGACATGTCTTAACCTGCCCGTTCTCAGCAGCGGCGCTCGTGGGGGGGCTGGGGCCCAGACGCCAGGGTGAGGGGCATGGGGGGCTCGGGGGGGGGGGGCCCTCAGTCGCGCCTCAGGTCTCCCTGCTGAGACCCAGGGCCGGGCTGGCAGTGGGGGGCGAGCGGGCACGGCTGGGCACCCGCTCCCACTCTGTGCCCTGACACCCCGGGGGTGGGCTGTGGGTGCTGCCTGGCCACCGGGTCACCCTGGGGCCACATCCTGCCCACTGGCCCTGGCGAGGCCACGGATGGGGACAGCGCCGGGGCGATGCAATCCCGCGGGGTCAGAGCATCCCTAGGCACCCAAGGAGGGGGATTAGCACCCCATTTTTGGGAGCTGCTGGCCCTGGCACCCAGCAGCTGCCGGCCCCGCTCCTCCCCGCTGTGTGCAGGAAGTGCCGGCCGGCTGCTGTGGACTTTGGACCCATCCGGCGTCGCCGGCGCAGGGGCAGAGGAAGGGACTTTTCCTGTTTGCCGGCGCAGTGGGGTCCGGCACCCATCTGCCGCCGCGGCCGAGCTCCGGCAAAACTCGGCCTTGCCTTGGTGCAGCTGCTAGCTGCCCCCCACGCCGGCGTGGGGACTCTCCAGCGGCTGATACGGGGTTGTGCTCAGGCCGCGGCCCTTCGTGGGTGGGTGAGTTCTGTGTGCGCTGCCGGGTGCTTTTGCAGCGAAAGAGTTGTCTCTCCTTGGGGGTGGGGGCACCCCTGTTGGGGATGAACCCCCCTTTCCACACCCCCATGGGCTACCCCAGCCGGGGCTGTGGGAGTTTGGGGCAGAGTCCCGCCGGCCGGGCAGACCCCCTGTTTATTTTCCCCCCGTCTTCTTTTCGAGCCGGAGCGGAAGAGCTCAACCTCCGGCCCCTTTTCGGAAAGGCCGGGATATTTATAGCCGCCTGGCTCAGGGAGTTGGGATTTGCCGTGGCTGCCTCCGTCCCCCCGCATCCTGCTGCAGCATCCCTCAGCCTGCACCGGGGGTGGGGGCCAGGTCTGAATCCTGCCCTGGCCGTGGGGACAATGCTTCCAGGTGGCTGTGCGGTCCCTGGGGGTCTCTGTGCAATCCCCGGGGTCCCTGGGGGTCTCTGTGCGATCCCTGGTGTCCCTGGAGGTCTCTGTGCAATTCCTGGGGTCCCTGGGGGTCTCTGTGTGATCCCTGGGGTCCCTGGGGGTCTCTGTGCGATCCCTGGCATCCCTGGAGGTCTCTGCAATCCCCGGGGTCCCTGGAGGGCTCCGTGTGATCCCTGGGGTCCCCTGGGGGTCTGAGGCTCCGTTTGGTCGATGGGAAGCAGATTTAGGGTTGATGTGGGGAGTCAGGACTGCAGGCATCACCCCTCCCCCTTCAAACCCGCAGCCGGCTGCTCCTTTCCATGCCATGCCTCGGTTTCCCCAGTCTGATGCATCACCCGGGTGGGCAGTGGAGGGGCAGCCCCCGGACAGGGGGGCTGATCCTGCACCCCAACATCCCCAACCCTTCTGTCCCCTTCCCCCCATCATCCAATACATCCCTGCACCCGGGGTCAAACCCTTCCCACTCGTGATGCACCCCTTCACTGGCTCTGCCTCCCCCCAGGTGCATCCCCACCAGCTCGGCCACCTCGACCAAGTCCCCCTACCCGTCCCCATGGAGTGACCTCGCGGGGGTCTCTGCACCGGCGCAGCCCCCCCGGCAGCCAGCCCAGCAGGGAGGGAAGCTGGACGCCACCGCGAATATGAGCGAGTTCTGGCACAAGCTGGGCTGCTGCGTCGTAGAGAAGCCACAGCCCGTGAGTAGCTTCAGCCTGGCCGGTTCGGGGAGAGTTTGGGGTCCTGGGGCTGTGGGCTCAGCAGGGGCTGACGGCCTTCGTCTGCTTGTAGAAGAAGAGGAGGAGACGGATCGACCGCTCCATGATTGGGGAGCCCATGAACTTCGTCCACCTGACGCACATCGGCTCTGGCGACATGGCCGCGGGCGAAGGCCTGCCCATGGTACCCTACCCACGCGCACGGTTGGGGTGGTGGGTCTCATGGTTGGGTGGTGGGTGTTGCTGTTGGGGTGGTAGAGTCTCACGGTTGGGTGGTGGGTGTCAATGTTGGGGTGGTAGAGTCTCACGGTTGGGTGACGGGTCTCGTGGTTGGGTGACGGGTCTCATGGTTGGGTGATCGGTCTCATGGTTGGGTGATGGGTCTCGTAGTTGGGTGATGGGTCTCGTAGTTGGGTGATGGGTCTCAGGATGGGGTGATGGGTCTCGTGGTGGGGTGAAGCAGCCTTATGTTTGGGTGAAGCAGCCTTATGTTTGGGTGAAGCAGCCTTATGTTTGGGTGACAAGTCTTGCGCTTGGGTGATGGGGTGGCACAGTTGGGCGATGGGATGGCACAGTTGGGGATGGGTCTCAGAGCGGTGGTGACACATCTCTGTGCCCTCCCCACAGACCGGTGCTGTCCAGGAGATGAGGTCCAAGGGCAGTCGGGAGCGACAGTGGAGCAGCTCCCGGGTCTTGTAGCGTGTGAGTACATCGTCATGCGGGCGGCCATGGCAGCCCTGAGCACCCGCTGCCCCCCTCTGAGGCACCTCCGCTAATTAACACACCCAAACGAGCTACCGCTTGTGTGGTTCCGTAACCCGGCCTCTCTTGGACTTTGCAGATTCCTGGCTTTTTCAGCCCAAACTTGAACTGCCTGATCCCTCAACCGGAGGAGAAGCCAACCTCGAGTGCTTTAACCCCGCGGTAATTTATGCAGAGCAATCCTCACCCGGCTCCTGGTGGCTTTTGGTCATCGTCCCCCTGGCAAATCCCTCCTTCCCAGAGGCATTGGGTCGGTGACGCGGGGAGGGAGCGGGGACGGCAGCCCCCACCTCGTGCCCGGCCGGGATTTCAGCCAAAAGGACTCAGCCGCCCTCCTGAAGCACGCCAGGAGCTGCCGGGCGCAGCCACGATGTGCCAAATCCTCCCAGTTTTCCCTTTTTCCACACCGGCGTCTCCCATGGGCCCCTCTCAGCGCCGGGCCGCGGTGCCTCGGTTTCCCCAGGGGATCGCAGTGAGGCTGATGCCGATGTGGTGCCCTCCCAGAAAGGCATAGAAGAGCAAAACCAGGATTAAACCCCAACGCTTCAGAGTCTTGCCGGCAGCCGCTCAGTGCCAACATCACCAGCGAGCCCGCGGTGCCTCCAGCCAGCACTTCCTCCGCTGGCAAACCACCCCCCTCCTTCTTTTTTAGGATTTTTTTTTTTTTTTTTTAAGCTGAAAAAAGCAACTAGGCAGCCTCCGCCACTTCGGAGGCAGGACCGTGGTGGGGTCGCCTCCGCCCGGGATTGCCACTGGGTTTTCACCGGCACCGGCCGAGGCAGGATGGGGCCCGACCCGAGGAGGGACTCGGGCTCCTGAATTTGGGCGCGGGTGTATATAGTTTAAATAGCGCCGGGATTAAATATTAACTAGCACGTGCCGGCTGTCGCGGCCGAGCGGCAGGGGCTTTCCCCTTTGCCATGCTCCGTGCCACACCGGGATGCTCCTGCGTGGAGCTGGGCTTTTCCAGCCCCGTGGAGCGCTCGGTGTTGGTAAGCGAGCGCCAATGCTTGATTCAGTTTTCCCTCCCCTGGGAAAAACAACCCACCCTTGAAATAAAACCTTGTGCTGGCCCGAGGAGCGCGTCCGCCACCTGCCCGGGGCTCCTCGCCTCCCTCCTCCACTACCGGAGCTGCCAAATTTGCCAGGAAAAGCTGAGACACTGGGCACCGCGCTCCCATCCACGTCCTTTATTCACCTGTGGGTGCTCGGGGACCGCTTTGGGCACGCCAAGAGCCCCTGATGCCATCGCGTGTCCCTGTCACCGTGTCACATCCCGGCTGCCCTCCCAGCTGGGCTCCAGCCTGGGGGGAGAGAAAAGTGTCCGCGGCCGGCACCCCCCGGACCCCCTCCAGCCCCTGCGGCGGGGACTCACCGCCAGACGGGCTTGGGGACGCGTGCCAGCTCCATGGGGACGAGCCGGGAGAGCTCCCGCAGGCTGGCGGCAAACCAGACCTTGCTGCTGAAGGTGGGGCTGGGGGAGACGGCGGGGCTGAGACCCCCCCAGCTCATTACACCCTTGTGCAATGGGGCTGGTTCACTGGGATTTGGCATGAGAAGCTCTGGGGGGGAGGCGAACGTCCCCGTGTGAGGCCTCGCAGGCGTGGGTGCGAGCAACCTGACCTGAGGAAGGGCCGGGAGAGCGTCACGAGGTGGGGTGGATGATGATCACAGCCTGGAGGCTCTTTTGGAGCCTGGGAAGGAGCGGGATGCTCCAGGGCTCGCCGCCAGCCCGGCACGCTCACTGCCCCCCCCCCGGCACGCTCACTGCCCCCCCCCGGCACGCTCACTGCCGCCCCCCCGGCACGCTCACCGCCCATCCGTAGCTCGGTGGCACCGTTTCACCCAGCCGAAGGAGGGGATCTGCCACCCCGCTCAGGCACACCAGGACGTAGTGGTCGGCCACCGTCCTCTCCGTGGTGCCCAGGATGTACCTGGAGGGACTGCCCGGCCGGTCAGCTCGGGGAAACTGAGGCACGGGGGCATGGGAAGGATCCCGGGGTGCCCGCCTGAGCAGGTTCTCCATCACGTAGCCGTACCGGGGGATGCTGCTGTCCGGGAGGTGGCAGGTGGCGAAGCGCAGGATGGCGCCGAAGCCCTCGCCGTGGTACCCTGGCCGGAGCGGAGGGTGGCACGGCCAGCACCCATTGTCCCCCCCCCAGACCCAGCGGGACCCCGGTGTCGCACCCCGGGCACCCGTCCCCGCGTTACCCCCGTGGAAAAGGACCCGGCTGTAGGGCTCCACCGCGCTCAGATCCACGCTCTCCTCTGGCCACTTGTCCTCCATGTCGGGCACCCGCCGGCTGCCAGCCCCCTCGGCAAAGCCCTGGGCACCGGGGGGGAGGCACCCGGGGGTCCCTGTGCCCCCACCCCGGCCGGGTCTTGCCCCCCCACTCGAACCCATTGCTGCCCGAGGGCACCTCCAGTGCATCCAGGTCAAGGTCGATGCTGGCATCGGGCGAGCGCTCGGCGCTCTCGGTCCATTCCAGCACCCCTGGCCCCCAGCCCCCCCCCTGGCAGGGGCCTGTGGGGACAGGGACAGGGGTCAGCGGGACCCGGGGGGGGGGTGGAAGGGGGTTTGGGGGTACCACTCCCATCACCCCCTCACCCGGGGAAGTCCTCGTCCTGCCACTCCTCGCACAGGACCCGGCCGTCCCTGGTGGCTGTCCCCACGGCCATCCCCACCAGCTTGGGGACCAGCCCCCCCCCGGGGCCCCCCTCCCCGTTACAGGCCCCCAAAACACTGCACCCCAGGAAAAGAGGGGGTTTGCCCCCTGGGAGGGTGGGGGCCACGCTGGGCACCCCCGGGGCGAGCAGGGCAGCGTGGATCTGTCGCGGAAGAAAAGTCGGGAGCCAAAAGTGGAAAAGAGGGAAATTTAATCCTGGGAGGGGCTGGGTGACAGTCCCGGGCTGGCTGCGCGTCCGGACCCACCGCCCGGCGCCCCCCGCAGCCCCCCAAGGGAGGAAAAATGGCAAGAACTTGTTAACCCCCCCCAGTGCCTTCGTTAAGTGGGTGCAAGTGCTGCCCCAGCCCCACTGCCCGCGGGGTCCCCAAAAACCCACCCTGGGGGAACCAAACCCCAGCAGCGCTGTCGGGGCGGGCAGGAGCCTGTTGGGGGGCAAATTGCAACGAGGACGCATCTCCGGCCGGGAGCCGAGCGCTAACCAAGGCAGCTGCAGCCCCCCCATGCCCGGGCACCCCACCGGGACCTGCCCAGGGACCCCACCTCCTCGTGTGAACCCCGAAAGCCACCGGGCGCCCGCTCTTATTTTGGGGAGCCGGGGGGCTGCCCAGCAGCGATGCGGTTGACCCGCTCCAGGACATCCTGGGGGCAGAGGGGGGGCACGGCCTGTGCCAGCGGGCATTCCTCCACCAGGCTGTTCATCGGGGTGGGTGGCGGGACCACCTCCTCCTCCAGCCCCCCGGCAGCGCCCGGCCCCCCCAGGGCTGCCCGCAGGACGGGCAGGACCTTCTTGCGCGACGCCAAGGCGTTGCCCTGGGCGTAGGCGCCCACGCAGGACCAGGGGCTGGGGAGGGGCTGGAGGTGCAGGGACGGCGCCGTCGCCTCCTCCAGCGCCTGGCACACCTGCGAGGGAGGGAGCGCGGTGGCTGGGATTCCCCCCCCCCCAGCATCCCCAAAATCAGGGGGTTTTGGAGCAAAGCCGCTGAGAACTGCCCCTGTGCTGAGGGTTTGGGGTGCCCGCCCCCCACCCCCCAAACTCACCGCGCTCCGCAGGGTCTCACGCCGGCTGTAGACCGCGAGCTGCCGGGAGGGCTCGTTGTGCTCGTTAAAAGAGATCGTCATGGCCACCAGCCCCGCGTAGCCCCGAGCTTGGCAGAAAGCGTCCAGGTCCTGCAGCAAGCCGGGCCGGCGCAGGAAGGTCTGGCGGGGCAGAGACGCTGGCGTCACCTCGCCGTCCCCATCGTGCCATCCCTGCCTCAGTTTCCCCCCCGCCGAGCCTCACCTCCAGGTCCACGTAGATGGTGCTGACGGCGAGGAGCAGCTCATCGCTGGAGAGGACTTTGAGGTCCTTCCGCAGCATCTGCTCCGTCGTCAGCCCTGGGAGACGAGAGGGGCCGAGTGTGAGCCCCGGGGACGCGTCCCTGTCCCCAGGGAGAGGGGTCTGCCCCAGGACCCGCTCCCAACCAGACCCCGGACGGCACCGCCGGACCTGAGACATCAAACTTGGCCGCTTGTAGGGCTTCGAAGATGGCGTCGCGGGCCGGCAGCTCGGGGAACCTCGCCTCGAGCAGGGAGACGCACACCACGTCCCTGGGCGTCACCTTGCCGGCCGCCGGGCTCAGGTTCACGCAGTCCAGGAGGATGGTGCCTGGAGGGGACAACCAGGGGCCATCAGTCGTCACCGTCCCCCTCGGATGGGGCTCAGCGAGGGCCGCCCGTCCTCACCATGCAGCAGCGCGGCCGTGGGTCTGTCCAGCACGCCCGGGGGACCTTGGGCGATCCGCTCCGTCACCAGCGTGGCGCAAGAGCCCACCGGCTCCGCTGTCACCTGGCAGCGGGGAGCTCGGTCCCGTTCCAAGGGCCGGTGATCGAGGACCTCCACCACGGCCTCCTCCAGGGCTGCGTCGGCGCTGGCGGGCGAGATGGGGAGGGTGAGACCCCCGGCGCAGCCCTGGGGCGCAGCCATGATGTGCCACCCCCAGCAGAGCCTGGAAAGCCCCTTTGTTCCTCTCCTCCTACCCTAAAAACACCCCAAAAGGGAAAGGTTCTGGGCCAAAATCAAGCAAGGAACAAGCGAGGCTTCGGGTGGGTGGCCCCGGTTGTTCCCCTGTCCCAGCTCACCCAGGCAGGACGTGGTGATCGACCAGCGTCAGGGAGAGCAGCCCGGCGCGGTGCAGCCCCCCCAGGTCGATCTCATCCCGAAAAACGAGGGAGGCGGCGGGGATGCCCTGCTCCCGCAGCAGGAACGTCGTCTCCGTCCGGAGGGCGAAGTCGGCGCGAGGGATGTTCAGCACTGGGATGAAGGCGGCTTTGGGAGCCGGGGAGGTCTGCGGCGGGGGCGGGGGGGGTGACACCCGGTGAGGCGTCCCCCCACCCCAAGCCACCGCTCGTCCCCGAGCCAGCGGGCGAGCCTCACCTTCGCCAGGAAATAAGCCAGGGCCAGGGCCGAGACGGTGGAATCCAGGTCGCAGGCTTCGTTGCCCATCACCACGTGGATCTCCTGGTGACGCCGGACGTGCTCCTGCCGGGGACATGCCGGTGTCCCACAGATGCCACCCGCTGGCACCCATCTCCCCGCTGCCACCCGCAGCGGCCGGGCTCCCGGCATCCCCGCAGCACCGACCAGCCCGGCGCCCTTGGGACGAGGCCTGGCCAGGATCCATTTCTGGTACAAAAGCCTCACGTTTTTGGGGGCACGTGTGCGAAACGGGGCGCACCGGGGCCCAGGGGAGAACGGGAAAACCCAGCTCGGCCGCGAGCGACCGCAGCAGCGGGGACGGGGACCCTCCCACCCCGGGGGACGCCGTCGCAGCCCTGGGGGCCTTTAGTATCGTAACCCCAGACCGAAGTGGCTTTTCCAGAGATGGTGAGTTTGGGGCTGGCTGCCCCCCAAAATTCAACGTTTCACCCTTTTTTACTTGCCCGCAGCAGCAAGAAAAAACCCATCACCCGGGTCACCCCACAAATCCCCATCCCCGCTGCTGGCGCCCGTTCTGTCACGCTCGAGGGAGCCACCCTGTCCCCAGGCCCTTTTTTGGTGACAATTATTTCATGCCGTAACCCAGATTCGCTCATTTATTCGGGATAAGCCAAGGAAGTAAACAACCCAGAGCCGCCTGCGGCATTAACCCTGCCGCAGGTTTGGGGGACCTGCACCCACGTGTGAGACCAGGCGAGGCTGCAGGGGTGGGGTGGGGGGTGCTGGGGAGCCCCTGGCCGTGGAAATGATTTGGGGTGTCCCCAGCCACCCTGGCCTGGGCTGTCGCAGGGCCGAGGGGCAGCACACGACCAGCCCCTCTCTCCAGGGGAGACAGGTGCCCCCCACTCAGGGACCTGGAGCCCCCCTGCACCCCAGTACCCGGGCACCCCAATTCCCCCTGCATCCTGCTCTCCTGGGCACCCCAGTCCCCTTGCACCCCAAGCACCCTGCACCCCGCTCCCCCCTGCACCCTCCTTTTCTGGGCACCCAGTCCTCATGTACCCCTGCCATGCACCCCACTTTCCTGGGCACCCCTGCACCCCCCTTTCCTAAGCCCCCAGTCCCCATGCACCCCCCTATCCTGGGCACCCATGCCCCCCCCCCTTTCCTGGGCACCCAGACCCCCTGCACCCCCCTTTCCTGAGCCCCCAGTCCCCATGCACCCCCCCTTTCCTGGGCACCCCTGCACCCCCCTTTCCTGGGCACCCAGTCCTCCTGCACCGCAAGCCCCCTGCACCCTGCTCCCCTGGGCACCCAGTCCCCATTCTCTCCCTCCCGAAACCCCCCTTTCGTGGGCACCCAGACCCCCGGCACCCCCCCCATGCACCCCCCTTTCCTGAACCCCCAGTCCCCATGCACCCCACCCCCCCATGCACCCCCCTTCCTGGGCACCCAGTCCCCCTGCACCCCACTCCCCTGGGCACCCAGTCCCCATTCCCCCCCTCCCGAAACCCCCCTTTCATGGGCACCCAGACCCCCGGCACCATGCCCCCCATGCACCCCCCTTTCCTGAACCCCCAGTCCCCATGCACCCCCCTTTCCCGGGTCACCCCTGCACCCC
>BOSO01032446.1:0-11567 GCA_018403395.1 Gorsachius goisagi | reverse complement strand
TCCAGCTCCCCTGCTTGCATCGGAGAAGTCATCCGGGACCGGAGCCACAGAGAGGATTTGGTGCCTGATGCTCGTTGATTGATTTAAACGATAGTTCGGTGCTTAAATAGCTTTGTGGTTTGAAGGCTGGGGTGCTTGGCAAGACTGGAGCCAAAAGTATGAAAAAATAGCAGCTCTGTCATTTTCTGTAATTTCCTTTTCCTTCGGGTGAGTTCAGCTGAATCGCAAGACGGACTTTCTGTGAAGAAGGAGGACTGAAGACCACGTGATGCTTTGTCTTTAGCTCCTTGGTGCTCGAATGCAGCTGACAATCTGCATTCGGCTCCCCGCAGAATGAGCACGTGATCCCTCTGCCACCCTAAGCTATTAAAAGCCTGAAGCGTATACCTGGCTACCTCGCCCCCTCCGCCGTCATTAGGCATGCGGAAAGCATGCAAAAACTGTAATCACACTTAAAAACACTGCTTGGGGTTGAGTTACCTGCACCAAGCCTGCTGCCAACAAGAGAGGAGGGACAGCCAGCCACAGGGGACAGCAAAGCCACGTCCACGAGGTCTACAGAAACAGGTCGGCAGTGGCAACACACGGATCTCGCTTCTAATTGGCAGGAGGAGCCGTGGTGGTGGAGGACTCCCCCAAGATCATCCTCGTGTCTGGAGGTATGGTGCTGGCAGAAGGCTGTGAGCGGTGGGTGCGATGGAGCGGTGGGGCTCAGGTCTGCGGAGTCAGCTCGGCAGCATGGTCAGCAGGTATGGGAGAGGGTGGAGAGGAGCTGGAACGTTTCCTATTTATTTTATTGGCCTTCTTTCAAAACGTCTGAGAAATGAAAGGACCCTGTTCTGCAACTGTACCCCTTCGAGCTATGGGACTTGTCCAGTGAGTAATTTTGACTTCCCATCAAACTAAATATTGTTTTTACGGAAATAGCGTTTTCCCCAGCTGGGGTGATAACACCGTCATGATGTTTGGATGAGGTTTCTGGTGAAGCAATTTGGGGTTTCATGTCATTTACTGAGAGTCAGGCTAGTTCCTCATCCAAAATCATAATAAACAGGCAACACATACCACATAGCTGTTCTCCCGAGCTCAAGCAACCTTCGTTCAGGCACTCTTCTTCAATAACTCATCCCTATGCTGCTTTGACTTTGGGGTCTGTTGCCTTGACCATATCTCCTACATAATACTCAGATTCATACGGCCATGGGCATATTGCAAAGCCCAGGCAGAACAAAGCCACCAAGCTCCATGAGTCGGAGCTGTCATTTCTTCCTGTGGTTGTATACTGCGGGTGTCCCCAGAATACAGGGAAATGGCTTTTTTCTTGTGTCACATTTTAGCAGTGTTGGGACTGGCAGAAGGCCATGCTGAGTCAAGGGTGGTGCTGAAACACCTATCTTGCAGCAAGGCTGTTTTCCTCCTAATTTTAGTTTGATACATGAAAAATAAAACCAGGTAGAGACCAGCACGTGATTCAAGTAACCGTTTCCAGGTCTGCTCGGTCGATGCTCTGAGACAACGCAAATTTTATAACCGTGTTGACATCAGTTCCCTCTCTCTTGCATCCTTTCGCTCCGAGAGCAGAAACAAGGCTGCTGCTAGAGTTTCATACTCCTGATTTGTACAAATCATGTAAAGCTTATGAGTGTGTCAGATGGCATTATGGTAAGCCCCTTTGCCTATCTGATTTTTCTGCACGCTGCTGATTTCACTGTATCCCCGACTCCAGACGTGAAATGCCGATCCGGCGAGCAAACCTCTTGCCTTTTAAACCAGAAAAAGGAATGGAAAAGCTCTGCGTTAGAATTATAGGTATCTCCGTGGTATCGCGGAGGCACTAAGGGCTTAATCTGGTGAAGAAAGGTACAGTCTGAAAGCCTGCTGTGCAAAATTGTGCGAGACGTCAAAGCAATTTGTACCGAAACCCCGGCACGGGTCCTGCTGGAGGACGCACAGTCCTTCCTCTAAAGGAGAATTAGTGGGAATCAGTTGTTTTAAGCCATGACCCCTTCGCTCGGCACATGCTACTGTCTTATTTGAACCATGCGAAGCTCCGTCCGTGCCCGTGGCTTTTAAACACAACATTTATTATCCTTCGCCCCCAGATTAGGGGGATCCCTCCGATGGCCAGCCCAGAGCAAGGCGCGCACATGGCATCTGGTTTTCATGTTCAATCTCATCCCTTTTACTTTGCCGTGAGGGAAGGCTCAAGTGACAACAGAACAATGCTTGCCCTGCAGACTGACTAATTAGCCTGCATCTGGAGCTAATTAAATGTGGAGTCGCCCGCGAGGAGAGCGCTCTCCTTATCATGCCAGCAGCAGGGGCGAGACAGAAGAAAAATCACTGGTGATACGCCTCGTGTTTTCTTGCAAGCAATTTAACCCAGGCAATGGAGATCAGAGCGGATGGGCATTTTCCCCGTAGCTGAAATGGGAGCAGGATTGGTCCCAGGATGATGAAGCAGGGTGGGTTTTGGGTTTTTTTGGGGGGGAGAAGGTGGGAGCCGGACATCTTTCAAACATAAGAACAATTAAATGAGCTCATGTTTGAACTGTTGCTTCTGTGCGTAATGTATGGCCATGGAGATACCTCTTCGGCATGAATATCATTTAATATTCTAGTTTCTGATACTCAGTGGCACACGTAATTAAAGCAAGCCGACCTTTACCAGATGAAATACACTCTGATTCCTTCTTTTTTTTTTTTTCTTTTAAACTACAAAAAGGAGTTTTTATTGTTAAATGTTCTAATCTTCGTTTTGTTTGGCCAAAGCTGGGAGAAAGATGGTTTCTATTGCTTTATCAGTCACTAATTAGTACGAGGCTGCACATTTTTTAATAGCTGTACAGTTTTATTTTGTGACCTTGGGAAGGGAATTGGTTCTTTTGAAGGTACAGAAAGTCCAGGGTATGGAGAGGCATGTGGGTTTAAACGTAAAGTAGCAGGGTTTATTTTTTATGCCTGTCTTTTCCATTGTAGCACTTGAAATGGTAATAAAGAGAGAGAAATCCTCCAAACTCTGGAGATAAATTTGTCATGACTTGGTTCAGAACAGTAAATTATTTTAAAATTAATTTAAGCTCCTCTTTTCTGGCCTGGAAGCATTTAACTTCCAGGATGGGCAGTGGTTTAGCTGTGGATTCCCATCACATAGAGATTCTTTGACTGATTTTCTTTTTTTTTTTTTCTTTTTGTTGTCTGCTTGTCTCAGAGCCACCATCAGGAGGCTGTGCCTGCTGGGAAGTGCCATTTCAGTCCATTTGGGTGAGATGAGCCCCCGGATTTGTGCCAAAGCTTGCTCAGGATCTAGACCTATGGATGGCTCCTTGTGCCTCCTCCAAATGCTCCTCTCCATGCTGGGAGCGTCCATCTCTGATCGCTACACCTATCACTCTGATGGAAAAGTCCAAAGCCAGAGAAATCCCTCAGAATGGGTGAATTATGTATTTTGTTTAACATCTTATATGCCAAACTTGTTTAATCTTTTGGGTTTTTGTCCCACTGCAGGGTCATAAAGAACGAGCTCCAGAAGCCCTCTGCTCCCAGCCCTCCGAGACCCAGTCTGGGCACCAAAGCTGCTGCTGGGCTCTTGACTTGATCTCCACGTGCTTCCATCCCCTTGCCCTCCCCTCCTTCGTTATGGTCCCGGCATTTCTTTCTCTGCCCAACATTGAGTGTTACCCCCGGCGCAGCCCAGCCGCCCACCCAGACGCTCGCATCGAGCCATGGGCATTTGGTGACGGAGCAGGAGGTCACGGGCAACCAGAGGAGGCAGGAGGTTGCCTTGGAAGTGAAGAAACCATCTTCAGTCTATCAAAAGGCTTCCTAGAGGAATTTATTAGCCGTCCTGTGCTGTTGGCATCTGCAAGGGGTGGATGCAAGGGAAAAGGAAAGCTCTTTTACGACTGTAACGCCAGGCTGGGGTTGAGGGGTTAGGCTCAGCTGAGCATCCAGATGCTCCTGCTCAAGGAGAGCAGATGCTGCAGGGAGCCCCCGTCCTCGCTGCCCTTTGCCTCTCGGCTCAGGAATAAACCCAGGAGTGTCCTTTCCCATGGGATTTTGAGCAGTTCGATGACCAGCTCCAGCCTGCGGCGGGGAAGGGAAAACGTTGACGTGGATGCTCTACATCCATGCAAAATTATCTGATCTTTCCTGGATTTCAAAGTTTCAGGATGCCCCTTTTCTTTAAGAGCCAGGGAGGGAAAGGGGAGAGGAGCTGGGACATCTCAGGCAGATTTTCCAGTCCTTGGCCCTCGTCTTGAAATGGAGGAGTGACATGTACGAACGAAATGATGGCTTGATTTGTGGTCTGTGTGGTTTAGCAAGCAGCTTATGCAGATCGCTGTTACAGAAGCGGGGAGTACGGGCTGGAGCTCAGGCTCCGTGGCTTTCTTTTCAATCCCAGACCCTGTCAGCCTCAAAATTTAAGGATTTTGGCACAATTTGTCATAGAAAACTACAGAGCTTTGTGGACACGGGAGTCGAGGATGGGATGGGTCAATTTTTAGGCAAACGGGGGGTGTGTGTGTGGGAGTGAAAGGTCACCTTAGGCTTATCTCTAAATAAACCCAGGAAACTCCAAATCAGCTCCTTTTTTGGTCCCGCATGGGCTGGCAAATGGGCAAACCAGTGTGGCTGATGCTTTTTTTTTAATATACAAATGTTCCCCACTGAAGCATGAACTCAAATATTAGCTTTCCACCTAGCACGACTAGACAGGAGCAGGGAAAAGCCACGTCTGTTTCTTACCCTTGATGCAGGGAAACTATTTAAATCTGTTAATTTTTATATTATTTTTTTTTCAGCGCCGCATAGGAGTGTTTACTTTATTTGGGGGGGCGATTCGGGGGGCTAATGAATGCAGGCTTTAGTGAAACCCACCTCATTGTAATTTTCACAAACTCCATCAAAACATCCCTTTCTCTCCCTGCCTTTTTCAAAAAGAGCCTTTTTTTTTCCCCTCCCTCCCCCGTGTTTCTGCATGTTGTGATTTCACTGAGGCTTCCAATGGTCTTCAACAGTTCATTTATGCCGGGAGCCTTCTATAAACTGTACAGCCATGGTCTCCTTGCCCGGCCACCCACCAAACCAGCCTGTCTAAACAGCATCTGTCTACATCCCAGACACATCCAGCGAGTTAAAAATGGACCGAGTCCAGCTTCTTTCTTTTTTTTTTTTTTCCCCCCCCTTTCTGCCCTCCTGCGAAGCCAGGGTGAGAGTCAAGAAGGGGGCAGCGGGTGTGCTGCCCCGGCTCCGGTGGGGTTGGGGTGCTCCTCTTGCACCCCTTGATGATGCCTCCCCTCCCAGATTTGTTTGGCGAGCTGTGCAAGACCTCCATCCCTCAACGCCGGCGTTAGTCCTACCAAATCTCCCCATCGCTAGCAGATGCATTATTAGTGACGGGAGCCTATTTAAACTTAATCCCAAATGCATTACCTAGTGAGTTTTACTTGGCTTTTTGACTTAAGGTATTGGAGGTTATTACCTCTGGTATGCAGGCGTTGCTCTGAAGAATCTCCCTGGCAAACAGCTCCATTTGACGAGAGGGCAGGGATGGACGGGGTTTTCCTTGCTCATGCAATTTGGGCACATTTTTGAAAGATTAAGTCAGATCAGCCGCTTGAAAGTCTCAGTTACCCCTCAAGTGTGACAGCACGAAAGCCATTCCCCCTCCAAAGAGCCTTGCTCCACTCCGAGGGCTGGGGGAGAGCCTGAAAAAAAAATTGAGAGGGGTTAATTTTGCTAGACAGCTCGGAGAGGTTTGTGGTTGCTAAAATGCTGCTTTTTCGCCTGTTTACACTGCAAGATTGTCAGAAAAGATGCATCCCTGGTAAAGAAAACTGCCCGTGGCAGTCACCGGGAGTTTGCACGAGGTTCATTCACGTCCGTGGCAACACGGCGGATGCAGCAGAAAGCGGAGTGCCAAGGCCTGGTTTAGCCTTCGGTCCTGGAAAGGTGTCATCTCGCTTAATTCGGGAAGATGTCCTTACAGGTGGGTGGTATTTTAGGGAGAAAAGGTCATGTTCCTTGGCTGTCAAGGACTAGGATCAAAAATAGTCCTTGGGTAACGAAATGCAAGGTTCAAACCTGTTGGGGTCATCAGCGAGACTGCCCCTGGGTTCAGCAGAGCTCTGTATTTGTTGAACACAGCCTAGAAGAGCTTTGATTTTCTCTAACATTTCGTTTGCAAGAGAAAATGTAAACTTCTGGGATGATGCAATGCAACAGGTTTGCCTTTTGCCATCTATCAAATGCCAGCTCCTTCTGAAATGAAGCAAACCTGCAGTTTTTACATTTCTGTCCCATTTGCCCTAAGAAAGCAAACGGATAAAAAAGTAACGATGAAATGGGGGGGGGGGGGGGGGAATGCCACAGTGTGAAANNCCCCCCCCCCCCAATGCCTCAGAGTGAAAATGCTGTTCTTTAAATAATGTGAGGAAATAACACATAAATGAAGGGAATTCTATGCAAAACAAAAAAGGAAAAAGGAAAGAGAGGATTAAATGCTAATCAGATGAAGCGGATGGATGGATAAACTCATCTCTTTATGGGGTGGGATCTCTGGGATAGGCCATGGAAGGATGCGTCTGCAGCAGGACCCCGGTTTAAGAGCTGTCCCCCACCCTCATGAGCACCCAGGTGGCAGCGTGGGACCCTGGTGACAATTCCTTCGGTGCCTTCTGACACATCGGTCACTGCTCGCAGCATCGTGCCGGGATGCTGCTGCCCAGTGGCTTTACTGGTGATGGCTGGGTCAGCTCTGGGACCTCCAGGGAGCCACGGGAGCTGCTTTACAGATCCGCCCTGCCTTTTCCACATTAACTCCATCCATAACATGCTTCAAATTCGACC
Organism: Gorsachius goisagi; assembly: GCA_018403395.1. Taxonomy (NCBI): domain Eukaryota; kingdom Metazoa; phylum Chordata; class Aves; order Pelecaniformes; family Ardeidae; genus Gorsachius; species Gorsachius goisagi. The sequence continues at coordinate 4,715 of BOSO01032446.1, read as the reverse complement.
TCAATCATTTCTGCTGAGATGAGGCAGTACAGCAGGCTCCAACGGGCTGCTTATGCCTATGCGAAATTATAATACTGCTTGTTGACTTCCCTGCGGAGCACGGGGATGATTTATTACAAATTTCAGGTGCCTAAAGCGACGCGTGTTTTGCTTTCAAGCACGGAGGGGAATCGGTTATGAAGCGATGCGTGGCTTTAAAAATAAAAGGACGGGATGTGCTCCCTCGTGCCGCTAACGGCACTTCATTGTTCTTGAGCCTCCTTCGAGCCCAATTCAGATTAGATTCACTATCATTCATGATTATGTAAAAGAAGTGATAAAACGTGGCTTTTGAAAAAATCATGTTTGTACAAGAATTTGCTGACATATTGTGGAGTGATAACGCGATAGTGAAAATAGCCAGATCCTGCCTGGCCTGGCGTCTGGAATCAGTAAAGGGAGGCAGGCAGGCACGCTGCAGGCTAACTTCTGTTCCCTTTCCAGCACAAAATCGGCACCTTTTCCTATTTTTTTGTAAGCCGACCGATATGATTTTCATTGAAAACTTGCCATATTTCCCGGATCTTGGCTCCAGCCTGAACTGCGCTGTAATCATTTCACACCGAAGTCGAGGGGGGAGTTTCTGAGCATATAAAAGGAGAAAGGATCGGTGCTTCAGCAGAAATGTTCAGCCAGGCTTGCCAATACAAACCCCAGCATCCACAGCTGATGCCGGCAGGAACGCCGCCGGTGCGTGGAGGAGGAGAGCAGGGTGGCCCAAAGAAATTAGAAAACCACCTGGGTTTAAATTTGGATTTGGTCCATGTTAGGTCCTAGCAAGCTGGCTTAGGAATTGCCACGAATGGTAGCGGGATCTGCTGTCTTGCCGTCCCCTGAGTTGTCTCATCTCCAGCCCAGCTCCCCGGGGAAATGGGGTGCATTCCTTTCACCTCTCAACCTGGCAGCCCGTTTTGGCTGATAAACACACACGAGCCCCAGAGATATACAAGGTCCTACAAATTAGGTGAGAATAGGTGTCTGGGGAGAAAAATCACAGAGTTGGGAAAGCCGCAGAGCTTTTGTTGGCCGTGGCCAATCTCACCAGGTTGAAGCATCACCATGTTCCCAAGGACGTGTTTCCCGATCAAGAAAAAACTCCTCCCTGAAGTTACTTTATCACCAGTTGTGTGTTATACACGCAGAAGGAACGCCCTTAAAGACCTGGAGTCTTCCGCTGTAATTCTCAGGATCTTAGCCACAATTTTTTATTGAATGAATATTTGCATCCGGACTCTTGGTGGAATAAGGAAGAAGGTGAGGAAGGTGAACAGAAAAGGAGGCACGGCTTTAATACCAGCAGTGAGGAAAGGAAGCATATACACAAAACGCGCTGAGGTTTATTTTTTACTTGCTGACTGTCTCCACTCTGTGTCCTGGGCTCTATCGGTAACCACAAAAATTACTCATTAGGTCCTCTGCCCTTTCTGCCAACGCCGTGATTTGTAGAATATTAGATATCTTCAGTAATAAGGCTTCAAACCCTTCTCGGGGGGGGCTGGGACAAGCTTGGATAGGTTTTGCCATAAGAGAGGGGTTTTCCTTTGCTTAATTTCACCCCATTACTCCTCATTTAATCCCTTCGTATTGCTCTCAGCAATTCCCTCCCCTCCGCAGAACGCCCCCTCTCGACGTATCAAGTGGCCAGCTCTGTGTTTGCGTTGCAATATCTTCTTTGGGTACACAAATAGAGAGATATTTGACAATTACTGTAAGAGGAGAAGAGAGGGAACGGCGACTAAGGAGTGGGTGCATGCGTGCGTGTTTTCCATAAAATGCTATTTCTGTAGTTTTATGGCTGATGAGGCAGAGTGTGTCTAAAATGGGATTCTTTTGTATAAGGTGAAAATGCCATAAAATGACTGGGATCCTCTTGCATCTGGAGGAATGTCCATGTTGCAAGAAGTCTCTGTAAATATTTATACCTGATGACTGAGCAGTTGGCTATTAAGTGCCCTGATTGTTCCTGTAATGCTGCTAGCAAATGGAGATCTGGCATTTAAAGGATGCAGCGCAAATTGTTCTCTTGGTCTTAACTTTTGGTCAGAGAATTTACTCAGCGCTGGTGATATCACTGGTGAAGCATCCCTCTCGCCTCTTCTCCTTTCCATCCGCGTGGACCAAGCAGCGCTCTCCCCCCCCCCCCAATCAAAAGGAAAGCAAAAGTGGGGAAAACACAAAATAAAAGACCCATTTTCTGGCTCCAAACAAAACACGTGGCTGGTGGTGGCTTAGGGGACCTGGCTGAGGTCACCTCCTCCCCGCGGGGTTTTGGTGGTACCTTGCATGGGGCGTTGCAGCCCTGGTTGCTCTTCCTCTGGCATTGGATGCTGGCCAGGCCACCGCGCCGGCGTGACCTCCGAGCGCTGGTGACTCACTTTGGCCACGGATCTGCTCGTGACAAAGCCTTTCCTGCCCGGTCGGTGACGTTAACCCCTTTGCCGGTTGGGGACGGTGCCGGGTGGGTGGGTGCCAAAGCCCTTTGAGGAGCGGGTGAGGACACGATGGCTCAAAGCAGCTCCAGTGGGGACTGGGATTGGGACTAGTGGGAGAAGAAATACTGGGGCACCAGGCTCCTTTCTCGTGGGTTTGGGAGCTGGGCTGTTGCTCCAGGGCTGGGGTAGGGCTCGAGGGAAGACATTCGCATCCCCATGTTGTCCATCCTCACCACGGATCCAGTTAGACCCCAGGCGTGTAAAAATACCATTTTATCATCACCGCTTTCTGGTCTCCTATTTCACATAAACTACTCGTTCAGCCGCACCTTTGGCTGGATTAATATTACCCGTGGATTTGCGCTGAGCAGCCAGAGGGACCGCAGCGAGGGGACAGAAACCATTAAGAAAACCAAACAAACCACAAAGTGCTTCGTTCTGACCTTCTTCTGAAAGTTACTACTTTCAAACTTCTCCTTTTGAAAAGATGTCTCATCGCTGGGCTCATTTTGAACTAATGAAAAATACATCAGCTCCCTCCGGGCCTGCCAGCAGAATCCCACGTTTCATTCTACTGGAAATGAAGCAAATAAAAACAAATTAATCTTCAGAAGCTGAAATACTGGCACGGGGGCTGTGCGTCGGGTTTTGCAGACTAAGGAGGCAGGTGATTCTCGTACTGCAAAGCCATATCTGTACAAAAACTGCCCGATGAATCTTTTTGCTTATCAGATCACCCAGAAATGATGCAGGTACCAGTTAAAGCTGCTCCGTTGCCTTTGTTTTACCGGGCTGCTCCTTCAAATTATTGGGATTAACCATTTTATATGCCCACGGGTGATGTACTCCTGCTGTTTTACCCATGTTATATTAATCCCCACATTACAGCCCCATAATAAAATGCTTTGTAGCCTTCGGACCCTTCGTGAAAGTCAACGATATAATTTTTCCCAAGAACGTATTCCAGGAGTCCCTCCTTTCCCCATGCCCTGGCTGCATTTAGGCTCAGTTACCGCCTACTTTCAAGGCGATTTTTTTCCCTTCCCTGATTTTTATTTGTCTCCGGGTGTTGACACCGCAACCGGCCGAGCTGGAAGGGGATCCCTCAGGTGGGCTGGGGTGCAGGCTGGGCTCGGGCTAAGGTTCACGACGTTAGGATCCTCGCGGGTTTATCTTTCGGACCTTTCAACTTGGAAAGGAAACAAATTTATGTAAAACATCGCAGCTTAGATTTTAAACAAAGAGGATGTGCTGTGCTCTGTGTAAGTAGAATATTTACAGTTATAAGGCAGGATGATATATGCCCCTTACAAATAATAAATAAAGGTTGAGTGTTGGGAATAGGATTCATAAGGCTAAAACTAATAACGTAATAGTCTTTATTGAGGAAAATGAAACAGTCTTATGACTGGGACAAAATCCCAAAATAAATTTACTGTTTACTAAACCACTGTAGAGCGGTTTAGATGTTGCTATAAAATAATTTTTATCGTCTACGCCAATGAGGTGGGTCAGTGGGGCTGTTCTAGGTTTCCTAGAAAACTTAAACGCAGTCCTAATAGTCACAGCGAGGTGCAGACAGCTCAGCAGAGCTGCTCACATTTCCAGCAAGGCTGAGGGAAATTCAGATTCCTGAAAAACACAGGGAATGGGGAACACAGGAGCTGATGAACTGGCCAGGTATCGGTAGGTTTGAATTCACGTCTCCAGACGTGCCTTAAAAGATGTCCCAGTTCAGACGAAAATAGCCAGCACATCTGGAGCTGTTAACCGAGGGGCTGCAAGGGGCAGCGAGCCTATCTTTTGCAGGCAGGGATATTCCTCAGCTTTCCCAGCTTGTTCCCAGGCTTAGCAGGTCATTGCCTTAAATCCTCACTGGTGAGCGTGGGTCCATGCTCCCAGTTCATAGCACGGCCTCTAAGATAACTGTTTGTATCAGCTTCAGGCACGGAAAAAATACCATTACCCCTGCCTTGTGGTGGCGTCACACCTCCACGAAAATGCAAAATAGTGCCTTGCATTCAAGTTCAGTGAAGGATACAGAAAGCGGAAAGTGTTGTCTTTGTGTGAGCCTTCAGAAAAGGGAGAAATCCTTAAACATTGAGCTACCTCCAACCTCTGTGTGGGTTATTGATTATGGAATCTACATACTAGGAAGAAATGCAGAAAATATACTAGAAGAGCCATGTGGGCAAAGAAGATGATACATAGAATCATAGAATCATAGAATCATAGAACCATAGA
>BOSO01032441.1:0-15818 GCA_018403395.1 Gorsachius goisagi | reverse complement strand
CACGCTCCTCTGAATGCACCCCAGGGTGCCATTGGCCTTGGGGTGAGACCCCAGGACACCATTGGCAGGGTGAGAGCAGGCTGGTGAGCTCCTCTGCTGAGTATCACCACCGGCCCGGCCTGGGTGAGTTATTCTTGACATATTTCTGGGCTTTCATTCAATCTGCAAATTAATTTTATTGTTCGTAATCTCATGAAGTGACGCCGGCACGTACCTGTGACTGAGACGGGGGTCACGTCCAGATACCGAGGGAATTGCAACGAAATTGTGAAATCCCTTAAGCTTATTAGTGAGGAATGGTGTCAGCTTTCAGCGTGGCCACGTTGGAGTAGCAATAGCGTTTTAATTTTCCTAAAAGGTCCGCGTAACACAATGCCTGGCTGGCTTTGTACGGGATGAATGACGGATAACTCCTTGCCAAGGACAGCTTAAAGTTGTTTTCCAACAAATGGGCTTTTTTCTTCATTACTCCTTAGACTCTTATCTCTGATTCCAGGCTGAGGGATGCGAAACTTGAAATATTTGGGACATTAAAAATTGCGAGACGCGGTCCAAAGGGGTCCCAGGGTAGGAGGTACGGGCAGTCATTGTGTGTCTGCAGGAGTTTTGTGGTGATCGGGGGAGAAATCAGCTGAAATAAACTTTATTGGTGCATTGCCACGTGGCCTTCCCATGGAAGCCATGTTATGAATCAAAAGGGCAACGAAAATGTCAATGTCCCCTCCAGGTCCCGTAAAATGACAGCAAACTCTCCAGGTCTTGCTCTCCCCGGCTGCAAAGTGCATTTCCCTTGCTGAGCTGTCGTGGCTGTAGCAATGATCCTGCCACAAAGTCTGGATCATTTGGGGATGGGGTCGGAGACTTTATGGCGAGAACCACGCGTGTCCCAGCGGTCCTTCTCCAGTTCTGAGCCATTTAAATTTCTGTGGGTTTGCTGGCAACATCCCAGCCTGCCAGCTCTGCCCTTGGCTGATGCATCTGTGATCTGAGCCAGCACCGGGCGAGCTGCAAATTTCACCAATATGGGAAAGATTCAGATTTTTTCTTTGGCAAAATCTCAGGAGCTCGGGCTCAGCCTTTGATTTCCGCGAACGCTCCTGCCAGGAACAGAAAGGCCAAGTGGCCTTTCAGCTTGCACCTGAGCTTTGTGAGTCGGGGGCTTGCCTTTCAAACCGCAGTGATAACCAAAGACAGTAAATTCGGGTAGTTAAGAAGCATTAGGGTTTGGCAGCTACCAGCAACAGCCTCATTTTTCTGGTTTATTAGCAGGATAGAGCAGTTGTAATTGGGAGCGCGCCTCCCGCCTCTCCCCTGCGGTGCCTTGCTCTTGGTGGATTATTAAACAATTCAAGGAGACCGCGCACAAGCCGGTTGTTTTGCTCTGTTTGTTCTGCTCTTTTTATTTTGTTTCATTTTTATTTATTTTATTTTTTTCTTTTTACGTGAGCCTTTGGGAACATAATGCTAAAAATGTTATTAAGGAGTCATTGACCATACATGCCCTGCAGATTTTTCTGCTAAAAGCCACTGCCTATTGCTTTAGAGAAAGGAAGATTAAGTACAGGCCAACTGAAAATATAATTCTGGGAAGAGTGGGTGAAGCTGCGAAAGAAAAGATCTTCAGTCTGTCAGTGACGTCCTTCGTCGCTGGCTTGATCCCTCGAGGTCTGCAGGGACACCAGGCTCCCGTCGCGGGCTGCGGCTTCATAGATGGCTCTTGCCTGCAGAAAGTGGAATTAGATGAGAACATTGTGGCCTCAAAGCTTTCGGGATAACTCAACGCATGTGCTGTGCTGCAGGGGGGCGTGTGGAGGGCTCGTGTCACGTCTGCCCCAGGGAAAGGCCGATAAATGGGAGATCTGCTCCGGAGTAGCGTGTTGAGGCCAATGCCAGCAGGGTGATGGGGATGAAGGTGACCGCAGCTGGATTAGGGGGAAAAGAGCAGCTAACTCTCATCTTAACAGGAAAAAGGGTGTGATGTGGTGACCCGGCAGCAAGGACCCTGCCGTGTTGTCCATCTAGCAGAGATGTCCCCTTTCCACCTCCTTGCTGGGTCTTAGGTAGCTTGGCTTTCCTCCTTGAATGTGCCCAACCCAAATTTTATGATGCTGACGGGCAACCGAATAACTAACTACTGGATGCTGTCCTACCCTGGAAGGAGGCATCCTGCACCACCCAGGAACAAGAGACAGGCTTGTGCCGCACCTCCCCAACCTCTGCGACGGGGACCTGCCGGCTGTCCATGGGCAGGCACCCTCTCCGTGTCGCAGAGCTCTGCGGATGGAGCTCCTTGCGTGTTGGGAGCACTGGGAGCACATTTTCTAACCGGCTGCAGAGCCCTCGCCAGCCCAGAGCTGGTCGCTCAGCCCATGCGTTTCAAACGAGCCACTGCCAGTTTTACTTCAAGGGCGTTTGACAGAGAAAAATCCTGCCTGATCCATGCGTTGAGTTTCTGTGGATGGAGTGAGCTGTGCAACCACCTGGGCCGAGACGCGTTACCCCAGCATTATAAAAACACAACAAGAGCCGGATAAAAAAGCTCTGCCGCTCTTCCAGAGGGCTGCTGGATGCGATTTGCCAAAGCCTGAAGTTGTTATTTTCTTCTCTGTCTGTAAATTGTTCTGAGCAACAGCGGTTGAAAGACACTACATCAAACTAAGTGGAATCAGATGGATAACGGGCCGTCCTGCGGAGCTGAAAGGACTTGGCTTTTGACTCTACGGCTCTCGAACCTCATGAGGCATCTTGTGTGTCCTGGGTGTCGCTCACCTGCAGCGCCTCGGCGCTAATCCAGAGCTGGACCATGGTCTGGCCGCATCCAAGGGCAGCGCAATTGAAACGCCGTGGCTTTTGGGGCGGGGTGGTGCTATTCCCCCGATACTGCAGCTGGTTGGGGGGTACTCTTTCTCCCTCCTCCTGTGGATGGGCTGGTGCTGGAGGATGGAGAATACGATATTTAGGGAGAAGATGCACAGATGGGATCCTGATAACCCCCCGGGCGAAAAGCAGGGCCAAGCCCAGCTCTGAAGTTGTCCTCCACCGCGGTGGGAGGGAGATCGTTGACACTGGCTGGAGCATTTGCGATTCCAACGAGGCCTTTCATTTCCACCCTGGCTCCTGTTCTGCATATTTGATGCCATTCTCTAACATGAGAGTGCAAATGTTAAGATGTCAGAATAATGTTGCCCCGAGGTTCATGCACTAATGACAAGAATTATCACCCTCTGAGTAGTTCAGGGCTTAACAAAAGGTACAAAAACAATTAAGCCGTGATTAACCGTCAAGTGTTTCCCTAATTACAGAGCTAGATTTTGTGTTACTCTTTACTGCCTTTTCTAAACCAGAAGAAATCCAGTTGCAAAGACTGGTTTATTTAAAAAAATCCTGCTAGTGGTGGTGGGAAAGCAGAGGCAGTGCTGCCAGCTCCCGAGGAGACCCAGCCCCGTGTTGTGGCGTAGGAACGGAGGCTCCCGGGGAGATGTGGAGCCTCATTAATGCACACTGAAGAGCCATTTCGGTGTCTTCAGGTGACAGATCGTGCTGCAGTGCCAGGGACTACTAAATGGAAATAACAGCATTAAAAGATGCTTTTTCTGACGCCCACCATGGCAGAGCCTTGTAGTCTCCCTGCTACCCAGTGCTTCTCGAGGCAGGGCCCGCCCCGTGGTATCTTTAAACACAAGAGGACGAATTATTTTTGCATGGAATAGAAGATTTTTGCACTGAATAGAAGAGAATGTAGCTTCGCTTTTTGCATACAAAGACTTCCAAAAGCAGTTTTTGGAATTCGATAAGCGTGAGGGAATTCGATGGCGTGAGGGCAGCCGGATAGAGAAATTAAAAGGTTTAGACAAAAAGCTTGATTTTCTGGGCAGAGGGAGGAAGCGGCGTCAGAGGCGGGTTCTGAGCGGTGCTGGGTGCCCTTTGCTGCCCTCGCAGCCGGGAGGTGCCACAACATAAATGCGCCGGAGGGCCAGGGCCGTTGCATCCATTTAACTCGTCGATCTATAAAGATCTGTCAAAGGTATGGAAGAGGAAGCTGGGATAAAGCACAAACAGTTTAATTATGGGGTAGTGCCATAAATATTTCCGCTAGCCTCCCGGGGATTAAAAAAGATCTTGTTTTCTCTCTTGCCAGCAACAAGATAAGAGGCTGAATAGATTTTCTGAAGGCTGACGCTCCAGCCTGGCTGGGCTGTGCCCGGGGGCTGGCAAGTCCCATGGGGTGAAGGGCAAGTCAGCAGCTCGGCGGGGCTGTATCACTCCTGAGTCTTGCCTAAGAGCTCCCGAGGTCATTGCTAGGTTATTTATAAGCAATCAGAAATCAGGAGTGATTTGTTATTACTGAGAGATGCTAATTCAGATTCTAGAGGGGATTCATTAGCTGAAACGGCTTTGCTGTCTGCACGTTGGTAACAGCCGCCGGGGTGCAATGCGTCTGGCTTCAGAGGGGTGTCCGATGGCTTTGGGAGCCCCCAGGAGCCCGAAATAGCAGCACTCTCCTACTGACAGTTATTTGATTCCTCCTTGCCATTTTTTTTGTCCTAGATACAGTGGGGTCAATGATCCCAGCTCATCCTGGGGTCTCCCAGGTGGCCCCAGAGGAGGGAATAGTGGTGGGATGGCAGGGTTAGGTTAAAGGTTGGACTAGATGATCTTAAAGGTCTTTTCCAACCAAAGTGATTCTATGATTCTATGTTGTCTTTCCCTAGCCTAACCCTTTTCACACCGTATTTTTTTTCCCCTCGGTGTCACCGCGAGCCTGCGGAGCACTTCTTGCAGGAGACGGCACCACCAGTTAGGAACCAACTGCAAGACAAGGACAGGAAAATACATAAAGTAATAAAAAAACGTAGGCAGCATGGCTACAAATGGATTTGTTCCTCTTGGCAGAGGAGTTAGCTATTGCAGAAAATTGGGCAATCGGTGTTGCTGCCAGCTGTACAGTGCTTTTGGATGGCCAAGGTGGCAGAGCTAATTTTCAACCCTGCTGGGATGGAGAGAGCTGTAAATTACACGGGGTGGAAAATGCCACAATAGAGAGCTGAAGAGAGGAAAAAAAGAATTATTTTCTTCCCTTGAAAGATTTCTAGTGATATGAAAGAGACCTGGTTCCCAACTAAAAACGGACCAACCACCTTACTTGTATTTCGTGAGTGCTCGCTTTCCGCTGGCTCAAATGCAGTAGGCACCGCTTATTGCTGATATACACTTGAGAAAGGAGGAAAAAAACCTCTGCCTTTATTGCCCCCCCACCCCCTTCCAGTTCCTCCCTGGTGTAGCTGGTTTCAGCGGCTCCTCCGTCGGACCAGCTCATCCATCAGCCACTGCTGCTGTTCCCGGGGCTCATTTTTGGGAAACCTTAAGGAGGAGCAAGGTGGACATAAAATGGGGCTGTCAGGGGGCGGCAGAGCAGCGGGGACATCGTCTCCCACAGAAGTGGGACCTGCCCCGGGGGTCCCAGCTCTGCCTGCCACATATTTGCCATATTTCTCTCCCTTATTGCTTCCCTTGTGTCTAACAACAAGGCTGAGCTTCCGTATGGTGGTGGGTATCAGTGGAGGCTCCTTCCTCTATCCAAATGCCTATTTTCGTGAAACTTTTAGGAGTTTAATGTGCTGGATGGAGGTGGTGGTTCTCATCTCAGCTGGGGCTGGCGTGGCGCCGGGTGTTGAGGAGTTGCTGGGTGCATGGTGCAGGTTGGGGGAAGCCTTGGAGCAGCTCCACCAGCCGAGCGGGCACCGAATGCTGGTGCTGGGGGACACGGGGCCGGGTCAGGGAGCTGCCCTTGTCCCCGGGGCCAGCGGCCTGGAAATGAGCCGCTGCTTGCTCGTGTCCCCGTGCTTCCCCGGCTGCAGCCTGGCTCGCCCTGACTGGCAGGGTGTCAGAAACGTGCCCGCCTGCAAGTAAAATCCCGCTCCGTTTGACACTTTTTTTTAAAAAATAAATGGAGGGCGAAATACATGTGAAACGGAGCGCGACGCTGTCAGCGCCGGTTTTGGTTTAGCCCGAGCCCTGTCCGATGCGCTTGGGTGATGAAGCGCGCTGTGTTGCCTTCGCTCAACGTTTGGCAGGCTCTTTAGGAGGTGAATTAGCCCCACACAGATGTGATTATTCCAGCAGGATGATCGCTCCTGTGAGGCTCCGACTGAGATTTCCCTGATGCAAGGACTGCAGGGAGAGGGGACGGGGCAGGAGTGGGCGAGTTGAGCATTCCAGTTTGGCAGAGGGGATTCTGATTTATTCCAGTGGCTTTTGGCCCATGAACAGCCTCTGATGTAAGCCCAGCTGGACGGACAGATACCTGGGGACTTCTGCAGCAGAAATAATTTCCCAGGCTTGGGATGCTGTGGAAGCTGAAGCAGCGTTTGCTACTCTGAATCCTTCCCATTTCTAGGTGAGGTTATTCCCAGCCCTGCGCTAGTCCTGGATGATGGCTTGGGAGGGCATGTGCTGAAAGGGAGCGGGTCCAGCTTGGGCATTGCTAACAGAAAAGTTCACTTGCTTCGGGAAAGCTAGGGAATTTGTTTTGTAAGATATCCAGCCGGGTTTTAGGAACAGCAAATGTTCATGAACATGCCGTCTCTCCCCGCGACTTGTTTTAGCGTTGAATTATCTTGAGTGTGAATAAAACCTTGGTCCGTGTCCAGTCTGACTGTGCCAGTATTCCGACTGCAGGTCTGAAAAGGCTTTGCTGGACTGTTCTTGCACGGGAAGAAAAAGCGTTGCAGAACGGGTCCATGCTGTTCCTTTTGTGCTGGGAGCACTTGCGCAGCTGTGGTTCATGCTCTGCGGTTGCGTTTCCACCCCCAAAATCAGGGACTGTCCCCAGGGGCTGCCGGTGGGAGTCCAGCACCCTGGGGGCTGGCGATCCCCCGCTTTGGGGCAGCAAGACCTCGACGGAGGTGGGAATTGCAGGGATGACGTGTCCCGTAGGGCCTCTTTCCTCCAGGAGCATCAGGAATGAAAAGCTGAGTGGGAATGGAAAGCTCTTAAAATAATAAAAAAAAAAAATATAAGCTAACCCCAGCAATCAGGCAGTTGGTGACCACCTACCAGCATGCAGGGCAGCCTGGGGAGAGGCTCGGGTTTACCCCGGTGGCTCCAGCTCAGCAGCAGCCAAGGGCATTTCTGTTTAACAGCCCCCCCCCCCAGCACTTTGTTTCTTTTGTCCTTCTGCAGCGAGCTGAGCTATTTACTGAGAAAAAGAAACGTAATGTTTAAAAATAAGACAGAATGGATATGCTTTAACGCAGGTGGTGAGCGATGTGTGCGGAGCGGAGCGGTGGCTTCGAAGTGGTCTGCCTCCGAGAGCCGGGAGCACCCACACCCCCCCACCCAGCACGACGCCTGGGCGCCTTGGGACGTGGCCGTGGCTATCGCTGGGGGGGGAGTAAAAGGTTTCTGATTATCTTTGGTTGCTGTTTCGAAGGGGAAGCAGGATGAATGCCAGTCAGCAAAGCTTTTACCTCTTTGCCCGTTGGGTAATGCAGAGACCGTTTGTGATTAATCAAGGGTAACCTCAACTCCAGAGGGGCCGGAGTTAAAGCCCCACAAATAGTGGATTATTTTGTGGGTGGCTCCAGAAGGGTCAACTGCTAATTTAATTTGGTGTTCATTTACAAAGATAGTTTTTTCTTAAGATTAGGTTGCTTTTTCCTGTTGTAATGTGAATGAATAACCTCAGCAAGGAGGTGGCTTCAAAAGGCCACCGTCTTCTGTCCGCTACAAACCCTACCGATGCAGGAAGTACCCATCTGGTGTTGGCGGGGTATTTGGGACGCGTGCTGGAAGGGTGTTGCTTTACACATCGTGATATTCATTTTCTTGAAGGTTAATGGAGCGTTGACGTGAGGGGTGGCGTGACAAGTCCTGCTAGGGCTGGAGGTTTGCAAGGTGCTGTTCTCCTTTCCTTTGGGGAAACCACCAGCATCCCCACGCTGGCTCAACACCTTGTCCTCCAAAACGCTGCAAAGCCAAGCCCTGCACCCTTGGAAAGTGCTTTGGCAGCAGCCCGACCTCCAAATTTTGTGCTATCAGCTCCTCACAGAAGATAAAAGCCAGAAGGCAGAGTGTGATTTGGGGTTTGGTCCATGTTTATGCTGGAGCACGATCGGGGATTGGACTGGATGACCTCTAAAGGTCCCTTCCAACCCCAAACATTCTATGATCCTATGATAATCATTCCTGCTGGATTTCTGGTTCCCAGCCTTCAAATGTTAGTGTCAACCTTTGGTACCTTGCACCTGAAGGCCTTGCTGTAGGATTAAAAAGTCCACTTGAAACAATTTTGTTGCAGGGAACTTATTAAAGATTGAACAATGGCAGGAGATGGCTTGAAGGCGGTTTGAATAGTTCCATATAGATATAGATATTAAAGTGTCAAGGGAAAGTATGTAAGAAAGACAATCCCTGAATGGTATAAGGAGTAATAGGTAAATATTACATTTCAATATGTTCACTTAAAAGGATTCTGCCAAATTGAATTCAGACCTGATCTTTAGGTATATGGGGAAATAATTGCTACCAGCCATCAAAAAGAAAACTGCTGTTTCTTCACTTTTTGTCTTTGGGTTTTTAAAAGCAAGTCGGGAGTTACTTTTACGGATTTTACCCCGTTTACTTCACTGGCTGCTGGACACGAGGGAAGAGTGGGTGGGTTCTGAAGGCTGCGCAGATGCGGTGGTGATTCCCCCCAGGCAGCATGGGTGCTTGGGCTGTGCCAAGCGTACACGTGTTACCCTACCTGCATGCTCAGACCAAATCTGGGGAATTTTGGAGCACGTAGCCCCGCCTAGAAAATAACGAGCTATTAAATTGTGCAATATTCCATTCCTTTGGGTGGCTGATGGGGGTCGAGGGTGTTGAAGTGCAAGAAGAAGGTCTCAGGAGGAGACTGGAGGGATGGGAGCAAGGGGATTTTATTGCACACATACAGCAGGGAGGGAGCCTTGCTGGAAGAGCATCGCTTCCCAAACCAGCACTTCCAGCGCAGATCCCTGAAGTCTGAAGCTGGGCACTTAAACCCCAGGGAACTGCAGGGTACCTGAGCTCTTCTAAAAGTGTCATTCCAAACACCAATTTTAAAAGCCAATCTAGCGGATGTCAGGGGAATAAAATACCCGAAGATGGGCAAGAGCTCTGTGGATTGAACAGCCTTACTCTGTGCATCCCCCGGTCCAGCCGCACCGCCCCTGCAGAGCTCAGGGTGCCCGGGCACGGCCCGTGCTTGGCTGAGGCTCCTTCTTTACTGGTGGAGGCTTCATCTGACCATTTTGAGAACTAAGGTGGTTTTTTTTGCTTCGTGTTTAGCAATCTCAAATTTTCCTCGTCTCCTGCCTAGAGCAGCAAACATTTATTCATTCCTGGGCTTTGACCTAATTCCTGGCCATAAATATTCAATTTCTGCAAGGGAGCAGAGAAGGGATGGTAAAGCAGAAGCCCTGATCAAACGCCACAGATGTAAAACCGCCTTTAATTGATTCGCTTTTGTCAGACACAATTAAGTCCTCCGTTTCTTTGCAGTCCTTGGCTCACGTTCAGATCTCGAGACGTCTTTGGTGATAAGGAGTCTTTTGGCTTCAAATGAGTCTGCTGGGTTCTTGCAGTAGCTTGCGCAGGAGGCATGGCATTTTGTGTTGCGTTGGCGGAAAGGAAAGCCATGAGGCACGGCCAAAACCCAGCTTTTTGCTTGCAGTGAAGTGCCAAGATGTCACTCCTCCTTCTGTGCATCTTGCTTGTGCGTTCCCTCCGCTTCTATGAGCACCGGTTGCTTCGCAGTTTGTCAGCTCTGGGTGGGCTCAGCTGCCCACCCTATCCATCAAAGCTTGAATGTACTCACTCAAGCACATGCTTAAATCTCACCTATATATATATTTTTTTTTTTTTCCTGGGTAAGGATGGACTTCAACACATATCCAAGTGCTTCATTGACTGAGTTCCCAGGGCCCCATCTGCAGAGCCCGTGCCAGCACACCCGTTATATTTTGCTGGGAACAGCATCAGCAATTTAGATCCCATTGTCCTCCAGAAATAAGCAGCGCCTTTTCCCTGATGGATGAAAGAAAAAAAAAAAAAAAGCAATTTTTGCAATGTAATGAAAGAGCTGGGTCAATGGTTTGAGTGGCAAACCCCAAACCAGTCCATGTTCTATCTGATTAGCTGTGGAGTAAGGTCCTGTTGGAGCCGCCTGGGAAGGGAGGTAGCGAGTCTGTATGGGCAGCGTTGGGGCCATCTTCGTTAAGAGGCTGAAGATATCCCGGGAGCTTTAGATGTGAAGGCTCCTGCAAGGTTTTCATACCTCCTGGCAGAGGAAAAGGACTTGAAAGCCTTCCTTTGCCTTGCTCCCTTTCTGTTTGTGGTATTATTTAATCGCCCCTTTGCTCAGCGGAGTTCTTAGGCGCTGAAAGGAAATGAAATCTCTGCTGTGTTATTATTGCTCTCTGCTTAGATAAATAAGGCTGTGCTGAATTCAGGGTATCGCCCGCTAGCTTTTACCTTCCCAATGTGCCGCTCCAGGGACGCGCAGCTCCAACGGGTGGGAAGTGCTCGGAGGTGTCATGGAAAATTCCTTTGGACCTTTGAAGCTGAATCCTTTAATAATTAAATAAAGCTACTGGGTGTTTTGGGCGAGGAGGACTCCAGGAGTTGTCACCTCCTGGAATACCGCAGCAGAAGGCGAGTTTTGATTCAGTGTGTTTTTAACAGAGAGACTTTGTCTTGCTTTTTGCCTGCTGGGCTGAAAAAACCCTTTTCCAGAGGAAATATGGGTTGACTCACCAATTCACTGACAGCCGTAATGCCTGGGCATGCAGAGGCTTTGGGTTTCACGCAGCCCAAAGAACGGCTCGGTTGCTCTCAGAGCAGATCTAACGCTCGCTGCTGGATGAAACGTGTTCGTGGGACGGTTTCCCTTGCCCCCAAAATGCAGACAGCAGGGAGGCAAACATGAGCTGAGCTTCCCCGTGCCTTGCTCATTGGGGATGATGCTCGTAGTCCAGCGAGTCTGGGAGATCTCTGGTCCATGGGAGGATGGATGGGAGGAAGGGCGTGAGATTTGGGGAGAGCCTTAAAGGTATTGAAGATTAGGAGGGAGCTCAGACTGCAGCCTGGATGATTGCCCTAAAACTGAGCCTAGAAGAACTTGAGGATGGAGGGAGTGGGGGGGTTGGTTTGGTGTTTGCTTGTTGTGGGTGGCTGTGGGCTCTGCCTGCTGGTGAGCAGCACCGCGATGGCCTCGTGTCCTCTGCAGGGGTTGTGAAGGAGCCTTGACACAGTGGCTATCAGCGGCCGTGGTGCAGTTTTTTCAACTGACTGCTGCATCTGGACCATTTCTGTTTCAGGACATCATTCTCTGGGAGCCCTGCTAGGATCTGAGAGCAGATTCACGTGACAAACTCTCCCCATGATCTCTGTTTCGACCTTGCTCTCCCAATGGCTGGCTGCTGACCTGCTTTGCAGATCCTTTGAAACGCGCTGAGGGGTTGGCTGTGTGCGTTGACCCTTTCGTCTCTTGCTTTCATGCTCTTTTGCTGCTTTTAAGTTGCCTGCAATCTCCAGACTGGTTAGGACCTCAAGAAAGTTTGTAAAAGGATGAGTCTAATTCACTTTTTTATGAATTTAAAAAAAAAATATAGTTTTTGGAGAGAGAATGTTATTTTCCATCAGGAATTTCCTTATTCAGATTGAATTTCTGTCCAGGGTGGAAATTAGAAGTGGCTTAAGACAGGCAGATAGGTGCAGAAACCTAGAGAGGTCCGGCTCCTGTAGGTAACTGCTTGCTCAGGAATGTGATGGGAAATGCTGGGAAGCTGAAAATATGGGAATTGCCTGCCTGGGAAAGGAGATTGCTATCTCCAGGAGCAGGGATTGCTTTTGCCCATAGCTCTGTGAGATCTCTTGCTTCACACTGGAGGAATGATGAGCGAGCATGGAGGGGGGCGTTACTTAACGCCCCCCGGGGGGGTTGGAGAGGGGTCCCCTCCCGAGGGGGTGCTGCTGGTGGAGCGGGGTGGGCTCTGCTGTTCCAGCTGATGATCTGCAGGAGGAAAACCGCTGTCATTCCGGGGGGGCATGGAGGGTGACTTCTGCTGGAAGTCCTGTGCAGCCAGTAATTAAGACACTGTAAAGCTTTCTCAGAATGATAGCTAATAATTTTCTAACACAAAAGGTATTTTGACCGGCACAAACCCCAAGCCTATTCTGGATCTGGTTGCTGGACAGGAATTTTGTGGTTGCCTAGGAACTGGTCATCAGAGCCTGGTTACGTCCAATATGGGCTGACAAAGGGTGTTTTCATCAATATCATCACTGGTTACGGCCATATGGTCCTACGGCAGCTTCCAAAGGGCTGACTCTCCAGAACTGGGGAAAATCATGCTTTGAATTGTCTGGAAGCTTAAAATATGGGCAGAAAAAGGTAATGAACATTGGGAATTTCTAGGTAGAGATCATCACGTGGACAAGCCCCTGGATTTCATCATAAAGAGATGTTGGCTTTGCCTGGAGGATCTCCCAGATTCAGGAGTCAAGTCTGAGCAGATACTAAAAAAAAAAAAAAAAAGAAAAAAGCAGTAGTTTGAAAAAGGAACCAGATAGCAAACGATGTGCATCCGAAATGACGAAGCTCAGCCAGCTGGTGAGGGACCGTTATGAACAGAGCTATGGCTATCGAGAGTAAGGATACTTACTCTTGATATCTTTAAATATCTTTAAACAGAAAAAGAAAAGGTGCCAGCTGGTGGGTTCCTCGCTGGATGAGGTGGCTCAATCGGCATGGTAATATCTGGTCAGGATTTCACTGTGGCGTTTGGAAAGACAAAACGATGTGCTTTACCTCCCTAAGGGGAGAGGAAATCTTTCCCGTTCCATCTCTAATCAGCAGGGTAGTAAATTATATCTGTGCTGTCAGGGGGTACACTTAGAAATCAGTGTCCGTATAACTTGTGTTTGAGAGTCTCAGAAGAGCTGGCTCAGAAGATTGAGGTCTGCAGATGCTCATTTTTAATCAACAGCAGAAAAGCTGGGAAAGGGCTAGTTTATATTTTTAAAAGGCTGTCATTATATCCCTGATAACTGCAGGCTGGTAATCCTGGACAAAATAATGGTAGAGGTGAAAAGGAATTCAAACTATGAAGAATTAAAGGCTAGGAATCAAAACTAATGGGTTTATGAAACATAGGCCTTTAGAAGTCTGAAGTCATTAGCTTAGTCATGGTTTTATTAGGGAGCTTTAATACGCCTGACGTTTCGCAAAGCGTTTGACACAGTTTCACGTGGCATTTGGATTCAGGCACCAGAGGGGGCACGCCGAAACGGTGGTGGGAGCAAGGTGGCTGGCGGGGCTGGGGCACGGGTACCCCACGGTGGGAGCTTTGCTGGGGAATTGGCAGTGATGGGGACTTGGCATGTGCCTCCATCAGGCCCAGCGCTGCCCTTTTCAGGACAGAAAGCCTTTTGCTTCGCTATTTGTTATCGAATTGAGCTTTTTCTTTTTTTTTTTTTTTTTCTAGGATGCAGTAATCTATAAAAATTATGGGTGAGGGTATGATCCAATTGAAAGGAACATTTTTCAAAAGAAAGAAAGTTATTAAAAAATAGTGGTATAGTCTACCCAAGTGGCTGTTCTCCATCCAAGAAGGCACTTGGAGATAAGTTCTCAGCGCTTGACATAGCCCAGTTACAAACACATGGGTATCGTAGGATCCGTGTCCAGAGGGACCTTTACAGTGCCCAGAGCAGCACTGCAGACAGCATCTTCAAAAGCCAAGACACAGGAGCTTCACCTTTCTGTCTTCCCAAAGATGCTGAGGGCTCCATGTGGACAAGAGGATCAGCTGAAACCGTCAGGGGGTGGTGGGTCAGGAGACCTTTGGGCTTGGATCAGAGCTGGGAAACCACAGCCTGGAGTGAGACAGGTTGAGAGGACTGAGGTGTTTGCCTTTGTGTTCCCATTCCATCTCAACATCTGTTTTCCGACACCTCAAGGTTTGTGCATCCAAAGATGTGAGCTGCTGGAGCATGCTGGAGCAGCCCTGTCCAGCCATCTCCATGGCTCTCTGGGGACTGAGACAGGAATCAAGCCCACAGACAGGAATCAAGCCCACAGACAGGAATCAAGCCCTCTGCCTCCTTGGCCAGGGCTGGGCCGGGCAGCCTGGGCTTTGCTGCGGCCATCGCTTCCCCCTCTCCCTCAGCCCTGCTCTGCTGATGGTCCTTGCAGTGCTCCTCTCCTGGAGGAGATGGTTAACGAAACCTGAAGTCACTCTGCACGGGGTTGCTTTGACTCTGGCCCACTGTGGGCTACTGGAAGCAGGGAGCGATGCTGCTCAAACCACACTCTTCCTCCCAGCATCACCTTGACTGTTAGCAATAACTCGCAAGCAAGCCGTGAAGCCAAAGGAGAAACACAAATTCACCCCAAAACAGGACCCAAGCTATTCATTCTTCTCCTCTTTCTACTTCATTTCTAACATTCACCTGAAAGGACACAACGCTGCTGTGAAGATACACCAGGAGAGCCGACGAGCACAGGCAGAGCCTCTCGGAGTTGCTAGGTGACTGCTGCCCTCAGGACATGATCCCCCAATCCCACCTGCTCCCAGGATGAGTCATGCATCTCGCTTGCATCCATTGGACAAAAATGCTGTCACTTGGGTCTTGCTGGTTGAGTCATTCCTGCTGGGAGCAATGGGTTACGTGGGTGGCCAAGAGGCTCCTGCTGCCCGGGAGGTGCTCAGCCCCCAGAGCAAACCTCTCCCACCAGGCTGGGGTGGCCCCAGGGAGCATCCCAGTCACCTACTGCTCCATGGTCTCGTGCCGAAGAGCTGATCTTGGCACTCAAACACAGCAATAGCAACAAAAGCGTGTACCTGTTGGCCAATGCTCTTTGGCTGACAATCAAGGACCCTGTCTCAATTTTTTTGGACCCTCCCTAGAGGGTCGAGAAGCTTTTCACATCCCAACTGTAGAGATGGGGAGGGCAAGATACAGGAAGGCAACGTGATCTGTCCCAGGTGCAGCCAGGACTGGGATGCAGGCATTGACCCCTTTGGGTGTGCAAGCAAATCCTTGTGACGTTTCTGTGGACTTCCAAGGTTTTTAATTAATTTCTCAAGTTAAAGACAGTTACAGCGTAACATAAAAAGAGCTGTTTGGCTTATCTTCCCTCTGGCTTCACGTGCAAGACATGATTTCATGTTAAATGCTGTTTTGGCAGTGGCCCAGAGACAGCAGGGGTGAGTAGATGAACAAGTCTTTTAAGGTCATTTCTTCCAAGAGGACAAAAAAGAGATATTTTAGTCCATGGTAGCCGATGATTTTAATGCCTGAGTGCTCTCTCTTAGGAACATATTAAAAAGTAAAAGGAAAATTGTTTTAGTGAATATCTCTGGCCAAGTTGAAACATTTATAAACCATCATGTTTTCAAGCTGTTCCCCCTCATTTCTGGCTTCAGAGAGGTGAAGCACGTGCTGTGTGGTGGCAGCATCCAGAAGGCCAGTTACTGGCCACGCCGTGCTGGATGCTGCACAGCCACAAACTGAACAGCGAGCCGTGCCTTGAAGAGTTTGGAATTAAAAGGAGAAGGGTGGGAGAGTATGAGGAGTCAATGGCAAAACATGCGCCGTTATTTTCATCGGTGGTATCGGACATGCTCATATCCAGTTTCATAGAATCCTTGGTTGGAAGGGACCTCAAGGATCATCTGGTCCAACCTTTCTAGGTAAGAGCCCAGTCCAGACAAGGTGGCCCAGCACCCTGTCCAGCTGAGTCTTAAAAGTGTCCAATGTGGTGGAGTCAACCCCTCCCCTGGGGAGAT
>BOSO01032437.1:0-11540 GCA_018403395.1 Gorsachius goisagi | reverse complement strand
CTGGAGCCCCAGGCTGCTGGGGAGCATCTGGGGGAGCTGTGGGTGTTGAGCCTGGAGAAGAGGAGGCTGAGGGGAGCCCTTATTGCTGCCTACAACTGCCTGACAGGAGGCTGTAGTGAGGTGGGGGTCTGTCTCTTCTCCCTGGTAATGGGTAGGGATGAGGGGAAATGGTCTGGGAAAAATTTTTTCAATGAAAGGGTTGTCAAGCACTGGAAGGGGCTGCCCAGGGAAGGGGTCGAGTCCCCATCCCTGGGGGTATTTTAAAAGAAGTATAGATGAGGTGCTTAGGGCCAGGGTTTAGTGGTGGGATGGCAGGGTTAGGGTAACGGTTGGGCTTGGTGATCTTGAAGGGCTTTTCCAACCCAAACGATTCTATGATTCTATGATTCTAGCCCTAATTTAACAAAATGCCTCTACAGAGTGCCAGTAAAGGTAAGGGACTTGGGTTTTTTTGTAGCTGCTTCCAAACTCTTCTAAATTTTAAGTGTTACTTGATCCTTGCTCTTACTGACGCTCTAAATATAGGCTACAGGGCTGTGGCTTGAAAACAAGAAATATGTTTGAAGATAAATGGTTTGCTGTCTCCTTCTGTTTTAGGAGGGGGACATCTGGCCAAATTCTTCGGCTGAAATTCATGTGATCTTTAAACCCCGAGAAGCCAGAGTCTATCAACAAACGGTCTACTGCGACATCTCAGGTACAGGTCCTTCCTCCCACTTCTGTTACCCGCAGGGAAGGGGAGGCACAAGTAGAACCAAGCCCGCTTGGTTCTCGTCTAATTGCTAGGAAGGGTCAGTGGCTGGTGGGGCGGTGCTGGCACATGTCTGCTGTCCCTGCAGATTCCCAGTGGTCTCCTGCCCAAAGCCAGCCCTCAGGATGCCTGCCTGCAAGCTTGGATCACTCATCCCAGAACAACCAAGTCAATGAAGGGATAAGTTTTCATGCAGTGGGTTTGCCAGCATTTGCTCCCCACTATACAAAAAAGATGTGGACAGGCTGGAGGGGGTCCAGAGCAGGGCCACCGACGTGATCCAAGGCCTGGGAAGCCTCTTAGCCCTGTGAGGATGGGCTGAGAGAGCTGGGTTTGTTCAGCCTTGAGAAAAGGAAGCTTCAAGGGCATCTCATCACCATCTACCAGTATCAAAGGGGTGGCTACAAGGAAGATGGAGACTCCCTTCTCACAGGGAGTCCCATGGAGAGGACAAGGGAGAATGGACACATGTTGCTCTTGGGGAGATTCCTGTTGGACACAAGAGGGAAATTTTTCCCCATGAGAACAGTGACCCATTGGAATAATCTCGCCAGGGGAGAGGTTGACTCTGCCACCTTGGACACTTTCAAGGCTCAGCTGGACAGGGTGCTGGACCATCTTGTCTGGACTATGCTCTTGCCTAGAAAGGTTGGACCAGATGATCCTTGAGGTCCCTTCCAACCTGGGATTCTGTGCTCTGCTGTGATGTGTGTGTAAAGGCCAAAGAGCTACACAGCAGAACAGCTTTAGTGGACGAGCACTAAGCCCCTGTAGACTATTTACCTCCAAGATGTGCCTTTATGATGTGGTTGCATCATCAGATGCCTGAGGTGGTAGGAGCAGAGCTCTGAATGTACTCCCAGGCCCTGGATCGCTCCGGCTTCCCAGATGCTGCTAGAATTCAGTGGCTGAGCCCTGCTGAGTGCAGGGGTGTCTGTGAAAGGACCACCTCTGGCCAGCATGTGCTCCTCTCCCTGCATGGGAATTGTCACCTTGGGGCTCTGAGTCTATGGTGCATACGGGTAGTGTTGCATAGGGCTTGCTGTGCTCAGCAGGGTGGAAACCCTCCCTTGGAAATCAGAGTCCGAGCAGTCTGCTAGGCGAGCTTTCTGCTCATCCTGTCTTACAGAAGTGCTGTCAAGTCATTTTCTGGGAGCAGTTATTGTTGACCCACACAAGTTTATACCATCTGTGTCCTTAGAGAGGTGATCGCTTTGCTGTGCTAGCACAGGGCAGGGAATGCTTGCAGCAAGCTGCATGGTTCGGGTTACCTCGTCCTTCCTCTGTGTCCCTGCATGGTGCTGCTTAAGGGGTTTTTCAAGAGTGGGAGGTGGTTTTCCTGCAACATTATGGTTTTCCTCATTGAAGAGGAAGACGTGCAAGTCCCGTGGTCTTCCAGCAGCCCAGCTCCTGTTCTGGAGGATGCCGAAGTCGCTAACCCAGCTGCTTTGTTGCTTTCCTTACTGCTCCAAGGTGACAAATACAAATGTCATGAAACGGCTTCTTATTTATACAGTAATTGCGCAGGGTTTACTTGGCAAATGCCACCTACAGTAATTACACAGGGCTTGTGTTAACAAACTGTCGTCCTGCCCACCATCTGCAGTTGTTACAGCTGTGGAAGGAAAGGATTGATTTTAAAAGTTGCTCCCATGGGATTCCTCACTCAGTGCTTTGCTTTTGGCTCTGGGATTCTTGCTGTGGTGGTGGGGGCGTCCATCACTTTGCTGCAGGGATCTCCAGGGGTTGGGCCCTGGAGAGCTTTTTTGTTGCAGAGAAATAGGAAAACTACTTGCATGTAACCCTTGAGCTGGTCTGGGAGTTGTACAAAACAGAGCTGGGCAAATGATCTGTGTTTAGAAAGCAGAGCCTGCTCCTGAAAGATCCTGATGGGACCTCGGGAGAGCTTAACCCTTCCACTGGCTCCTTGGAAGAGGACCTCTAGGAGGTCCGATGTGCCTACCCCTCATCCCTTACAGAGCAGAGCTGATCTACTGTATTGTCAGGATGGAAACTGTCCCAGAGTCAAGGTCCCTGGGCGCAAAAAAGACTTTAAAGAAAAACAACAATCTTTAACTAGGGGGTCAATTAATTTTTCTTCTTGGTTCCTCTAAGAAGCATGGCTGCCTTCCTTGTGCGTTTGCATGCCAGTCACAAATCCCTTTGGAGAGTTATGTGCTGATGGCATGCCTGCGCCTCGCTGGGAATATTTGGAAGCTTTGCCCAAGCACAGCACTGTGAATTGTGCAGCTGGATCTCATGCCCCACTGGGAAAGGGGTTTTGGCCTCCACGTTTTTTGCAGCTGCCTCCATAAATTGCTTAACAGATACTTCTGGACCAGGTGATTTACAGAACTAACCAGCACCAGGCAACTTGCAGAGCTGGCAGTTAAGAAGTGGTTGGAAATTTGCTCTTGGCAAATATTTAAGCTCAAAATGAACTTTCTTAGTTATTCATGCAAATAAAGCCGTGGCTCTTGAGTGCTGGAAGGGAGCGCACAGTGGGGTGCTCAGCCACCTAAAATTCATTCTCAGTTTTGTCTGCACACAGAACTGTATTGGGTCCCACCTTGCAAAACCCCTTTCTAAGGTGCTCTTCTGGGGACAAGCAAAATCCCAAATGATGGTCACTCCCTCCCTTACCTTGTGACAGAACTACCCTGTGTCAAATAAAACTGTTTATTGATGTGTTCAGATGAGAATCGCATTCGAAAACAGTCACAAACTATGGGGACATACTGTGAACAAGAAACAGAGTCAGAAAGCAGCAGAAGTTAAGGACGTTGGAAGCAAAGTCTTGTGCTGCTGGGCCACCTGCACCTTTATTTATCTGAAAGCAAGGCAGCAATACCAAATTGTATGCCCTGCATGACGTGCCAAGGTATTATTCCTACTGAGATCCAAATTCTTGCTCCACAGTATCAGGTATGGATTTGGGATTGAGGACAAGGAGGCTGTAGCCCCTCCATGTCCTTGGTCTGTCTGCTCCAGGGCACATTACAGTGGGAGCATCACAGCGCCAGAGCCCAGCTGTACCCAAGCCTTGGGCAAAAGCTGAATGCTCCCGAAAGCCCCAGCTCCTCACAAAGAGGAATGCTGCCTGCAGCTTAGCCTGCTCCTCCTCCTCTGGGAAAAACCCACTCTGAGGTTCACCTTGAAGCAGGAAGAGCAAAATTCCTGGCATTTCCTAAAGTTTCAAGTTCAGCGTAGGGGTAGAAGAACGGATGATTTCCATGGACCTTCAGGAGAGGATGAGGACCTACTGCAGAAGGCGGGGAACTGCCACTCCCACAATCACAGTAGGACATGTGTCGGCATGATCATGGACTTGGAAATCTCTGCCATTTCCTAAGAGCTTTAATGGCTTAGACTTAGAGTTTTTAATGAAAATTAAGCCACACATGATGCAAGATGGAGAAATCTTTTGACAGGGAGCACCCAAAGCTGCCTCTTCTATAATATCTGTGAGCTAGAAGTGCATAGCCTTCCAATTAATGCCTGAGCCTCTGCCATCAGCTGGGCTTTGGCTGGATCCATTTCAACAAAAGCTCCCTAGCTCTTCCTTTCTGGCTTTGGATGTTATCAGACATCCTTGTTCCGCGTTTGCGAGATCAAAAAGTCAGTAATTGTTGAAAAGGCTGTTCCAGTTGTGATCTAGTCCCTGGTTGTGACCTAGAACCTGGGCTGCTCTTTGGAATAAAAAGTTATTTTGGGGCATTCTGGAGTAACTATGCAGAAGACTCATTTTAAAAAAAGCAACCTTCAATCCCTAATCTTTAATAAATGGGGAGCATTGCATAAAAGGAGCTTGAAGAAAAGAGGAATATTTTTGCACAAAAGCTACAGTGAAGGTTTTATACAACTTTTGGGGCTTTTTCCACCTTGTGCTGCTTGTCTTCTGTGCAGAGAAGAATGGGATGGCAGAGAGACCCAAGCCAAAATTTGAGCTGGGATTCAGGCACTTTGGCCTGCTCCAGTGGTTCAGAACAGCTTTCAGACCGAAAGATCCTGCACTACGTCATCTTAGCAGACTTAGGGAAAAAAATGAGCATCTTAGGGTTTACCAATAAGCCTTTCTGTCTCAGTCACCTTTGCAGTATGCTTATCATAGAATCATGGAATCCCAGGTTGGAAGGGACCTCAAGGATCATCTGGTCCAACCTTTCTAGGCGAGTGCACAGTCCAGACAAGATGGCCCAGCACCCTGTCCAGCTGAGCCTTGAAAGTGTCCAAGGTGGCGGAGTCAACCCCTCCCCTGGCGAAATTATTCCAATGAGTGACTGTTCTCATGGGGAAAAATTTCCATCTTTTGTCCAAGCAGAATCTTCCCAAGTGGAACTTGTGTCCATTCCCCCTTGTCCTCTCCATGGGACTCCTTGTGAAAAGGGAGTCTCCATCTTCCCTGTAGCCACCCCTTAGGTACTGGTAGATGGTGATGAGATCCCCTCAGAGCCTCCATTTCTCAAGACTGATCTGATCTCAGCGGCGAGGAGCCTGGCTTTCCATAACTACTCAGCATGCCTTGGGTAAGGTGCCTTTACAAAGCTGAGCTTTCAGTATCATGGTGGGAATAGCTTCTCTTCTCTAGAGATCACAAAGCCCTGTGTTCTTTAGGCACTGGAGCAGCCAGATATGGAGCTGTATGTTGGGTGCAGGCAGGATTTTTATCTTCGGTTCTGTTACATGAGTTTTGCACCTTCACTGAATGGATTTCAAAGCTCTTCTACATGCATAGGAAGAAATTCAGAGATCACATTTTAAACTCAGCACCGCTTTTTCAGGGTGCAAACTGATTGCTAAATTAGAAACCAGCCCAAGGGGAGTTGGTTAGAAATTAGAAACCAACCCAAGGGCGTATCTCCTGAGGGAAAGAAGGGTCCTGTATCTTCTCCTGGAGCATCTAGCGCTGGTCCCATCCAGCCCAGTGTCAGGGACTAGCATTGAGGCAGCCCGGAATATCTAGGGAGATAGATGGAATTATTGTACTGAAATGGAAATCTCTCCCCAGGCCGAGAGACCAGGCTGCCCCTGCGTGTCAAAGGGGAAGGTATGGGGCCCCGGCTCTGCTTCGGCTTTGACCAGCTGGACATCGGGAAGGTTTTTGTTGGATCAGCCCACAGCTACGAGGTGAGCAGTAGGGGTTCTCCGTGGTTGGGCTGGTTCCCCATGGCTCCTGGGGTGGCAGTGAGCCTTCTGGACCTGTGGGGATTCTGGCAACTCAGTTGTGGGCAGGGTCTATTTGACATAGTAGTAAAATTTGGGGGGTTTCACAGAATCTGGATGCTTTTGATGGGGTCTGTAAGGTGTATATGTTGTTCGTGAAACCCTAATCCCTGCTTTTTGGCAACCTCCCTTTGAGATCAGCTGCGAGGCTTCATGCAAAAAACCAAAACTGAACCCCTCCCCCCCCACAAACCAAACACTTGACCCATAAAAGCAACACTGGGTCAAAAAGATAAGTATTCAGAGGCTTTTATTTCAGCCCTAGATGCAATGTACCTGGGTACTCTGGCTGTTAAAAAGTAGCTGGAATAAATTGAATGTGTTTGAACTTGGGTCCATTGCAAACGCTTCTTGGTGAAGTGTGTCCTACTGATTCCTGGGAAGCGGTGGAAAGCCCTCCGGCCTCCTGGCTCGGGACTGTCTCTAGCAAAGAAACTGGGAATGCTTCCCCTTGCCAACCAGTCTCTCCGCCACCCTTCAGACTTGGTGCATCTCTGGCATAAGGAGCAAAGCATTTCTTGAAATGAAGTAAAGGAACTTTCTACGTATTTGCCTCCCCCCAATGGTGTCAAGTCTTCTGCAAAAAAAAAAATAAAATAAGGTAGAGCAAAGGGAAAGAGGTAGAAAATGAGGCAATACATCATGCCAGACACTTTCAAAAGCTTGACTGTGGCAGGGAAGAACACATTAAGGTGTTTTCTTACCAAAATATTGTGCGCTCTGTGCATTTTTAATGCTGATACTATATTGATTCTCACTATATCAATTTATTATTTTCATTAGTGAGAAAATGTGAATAAGCAGATGATGCTGTTAGTGCTGTCCTAAGCAGCCAGAGAGGAGGTAAACCTCAGCTCAGTGTAGGATCCCCAAGTGCCTTACACCTACAACTTAGGTGTAAAGCACATGGGGGGAAGGAGGAGTTTTCAGGTTACCATTGTGGAGTTTGAACACACGAATGAATATTTTCAACAGCAGCTGCAAAACTAAAACGTAAAGCACATCTCTGCTGTCTGGGTTTGGTTTTTTTCTGACAGGTTTTGCAAGGACAAAAATTAGGGAAAAGAAATCCAAAGTGGGTAGATAAATCCGTGTAAATAGCAGGGTTTTGATGGGCAACTTTACAGCTTTGCTTTGGGCAGGTTGGTTGGTGCCTGACAGCGTGCTGGTTCTCACAGGCAGATGTTGGGCATTCCTCGCCCGACACGAAACGAGCTGAATCTCAACTGCGGGGTCGTGGCACTGGTTCGAGGCAGTAGATATCTCGAATGTTCAACAAAACGCTGCTTGGTTCTAAATTTGCAGTTCATTCCGGTAATGGTAAAATCTTAGGTGTGGTGGCTGTGAATATTTAGGAAAGAGAAATTCTTTGGAATAGATGGAGCTGCTGTGTACCTCACACTCCTCCTTTCCCAAGGAACAGAAGTTATATACAGCAGCAGAGCTGGGGAGCGCTTCTGAAGGTGGTTCTGGTGCTGTCCTGAGGTGCCTTCTACGTGCAATAAACGTGCTGGAAGCTGAAGGCGTTCTGCCCTTGGCAGGATCAGGCTCATCTGGAGCAGAAGCAGTTGCCTGGTGATTCACAAGTAACGCTGCGACCGCCCTTTGTTGCTCTTAGGGACGGGTCTAAAGCAAGCTGGTGATGCAGAGTAGGGCCTCTGCACGGCAAGCCAAAGTGGACTGCTCTGTGTCAGTGTGATAAACCCAGAGGGACTGTTTGTATGAAGTTATCAGTGCTTTGCATGAAAAAACCCAAAGGCAGAACTTGTCCTGTTGTATTTTTTTTTTGTCTGCCAAGCAGCAGCAGCAGACAGTATCTTCTGCCTTTTGCAGATGTTAATTATTTAATCAAAAAACAAATCAGCCTTCTGTAAGGAAGGAGGATTCCTGATGTTTTTTCAATTTTGTTTTCTTGCCAATGCAGGCGATCCTGTTTAACAAAGGAGCCATCGATGCTGTCTTCAACTTGGTTCCTCCAGCTACAGCTCTGGGCTCCTGCTTCACCTTTCTCCCCCAGGAAGGCATCATTTTGCCGGACAGGCTCCAAGTCATTCAGATCTCCTTCAGTTCCACCATCCTGGGGCAGTTCACAGAAGAATTCAGGTTCAGTGTGGACGGATCCCCCGAGCCTGTGACACTGACTATCGGGTGAGGAGGGTTATAGGAGCTTGGTGGGCCCATCTGTAGTTATCTCTGGGTAATCATCTCCCACTTCTTCTTGGGAAGATTCCGACGGGACACGAGAGAGAAGAAATTTTTCCCCATGAGAACAGTCAACCATTGGTATAATCTCCCCAGGGGAGGGGTTGACTCCGCCACCTTGGACACTTTCAAGTCTCAGCTGGACAGGGTGCTGGGCCATCTTGTCTGGACTGTGCTCTCACCTAGAAAGGTTGGACCAGATGATCCTTGAGGTCCCTTCCAACCTGGGATTCTATGATGCCTGCTGCCCCGTTAGGTACCCAGGAGCTGGAGTGACTCCTTTTAACAGGTAGCCCATTCCCCCTTGGGCCATGGCAGACAGTGTGATGGTATCTGCTTTGGGTAGTAGATGATCTGGGATGTCCCACCTGGACACACAGCAAGGCCAACAGGGCTTTGGAGATGGGCCAGTCTGGGTGATTCTGTAGCCAGAAGCAGTGTTTTTAAAATCCTCTGTTAGTAATCCATGTGAGATGGGTAGCGGCAGCCTCAACGTCATCTCATGCTAATGTGTTGGGACAAGCTGTCCTCCCAGCTCTCGCACAGCGGGTGCTACACTACCTCCTTTCTGCAGCCGGAAAAGTGCTGATGCGGGAGATGGGGAGCACTGCAGCAAGTACTGTCACAAGGACTTGGGCATCATCCCATGGGCTGGTGCCGTTGCAAAAGATAATCCTCACCAAGCAAAGGGGAGAAGGGTGGGGGGGGGCGGAAATCCAAGCTGATGATGGAAGAGGCAAAGCTCGCTTCTCCAGACCACAGCAGCATGCAAAAACTTGTCCCAGGTAGTCTTAGGGCTGGTGGGATAACATGGTGTGGGCAGGAAGGCCGATGCTGGAGCTGTAGGGCTGGCTGCGCCTTCTCGACAGCCACCCTCCTGGGCTGCTGCTAGGTAGCAAAGAAATGAAAGGAATCTGCAGCTGATTTTTACCAATAAGGTAAGGGAGATGGCTAAAAAAGAACAACAAGTTTATTACTTTTCAAGAGAAGAGCGGTGAGTAGGTCTGTTGACCTCAGTAGAGAAACAATTACGTTGGCTTTGTGTTTGGAGGGAAAGTGCTGCTTTTTTTGGAAATCAAGAGGGAACATTTCACAATCGAATAATTTATTCTCTTGTGCCCCTCCCCCATATTGGTCATGGGATGTTATTGCATAAGCAGCTTTCTCCTTGAGCAAGGGCAGGTTTTGCTTGTAAAGATGTGCTTATCGCAGGTAGGATACAGTACTGCTTTGGGTAGTGCCCGCTGCCTCTGCCCCACCATGGCCTTGCTCGCAGGGAAGGCAACAGCTTCCAGTCAGCGGGATAGTTGTCTCCTCGCTTCAGACAACCAAACAAAGTCATCCTTTTTTTCCCCACTGATGCCCTGGGTCCCAGTGCCCAGTGCCCTTCCCTGCTGCCAGCACCACCCTGAGCTCGGTGCAGAGCTTGTATCTCAGTGAGAGAGAATTGCTGGTATTTTTTTAATTTATTTCTTCCTCATCCTTGTACTCTTCCTTCCTTGGATGGTGGCTGCTATGCAGACCATCTGATGGTACCCCAGCGTCCCTACCTGCTTCCATACAGCTGTCCCTCAGCAGTAGTTCCCATTGCAGTCCCTGAGATGGTATCTGCCTCCTTGGTTTGTCTTGCCTTTTTCAAGGATTCCTGTCCAGCCCTTATCTTTCCATCTCCCCACAATTCATAGAATCACATAATTGTTTGGGTTGGAAAAGCCCTTCAAGATCCCCAAGCCCAACTGTTCCCCTAACCCTGCCATCCCACCACTAAACCCTGGTCCTAAGAACCTCGTGTGCCCGGCTTTTAAATACCCCCAGGGATGGGGACTCGACCCCTTCCCTGGGCAGCCCCTTCCAGTGCCTGACAGCCCTTTTGGGGAAGGAATTTTTCCCAGTGTCCAACCTGCCCTGGTACAACTTGAGGCCATTTCCCCCCATCCCATCGCCCATTTTCTGGGAGCAGAGACCAACGCCAATTCAAGCTGTTAGTTTCCAAATGCCTTTGAGATGTCCACCCACCAGGTCCAGCTGAGCATCCCTCTTTGGGAAGTTTCTGACCACTGGAATTAGTCCTCCATGGAGGAAAAAAACCCACTTCTTTTGAATGGAGGCAAGCTGGTGGGACACTGGGCTGCAAAGAAAGGAATGGGGATCCGTGTTCAAGTGGTTCCTCTCCCATCTTGTGTTACCCTTCCTGCTCTGCAAGGACCCCAATCTCCCTTCACAGATGCACTATTTTATGCTACTGTAAAACACGGGTGTTGCCAAAACCACTGCCTTTCCCCCCATTTTCTTGCAAGCTGTGCTGTTATCGGCTCCGGTGCACAGAGCCCTGGGCTGGCTCCTTGCCTGAGCCTTCTGGGCAGTCATTCAGGTTTGAGTGACTTAAGCACAGATACAGCACACTCAGCAGAAACGGCAGGCGGTTCCCTGCTCACCTGGCAAGGCTCATCCTTGGCAGTTGCCCAGTGTGATCCCCAGCTGTGGTTGGTTTGGAGGTAGTTTTCTGTTGTTTCCTGGCAAGTGCTGTGAGGGAAAGCATGTCTGCTCCCTTTGCTCCGTCCAGAGTAAGCTGTTAGGGCTTGGGAGGTTAGGTCTGACTGCGCGAGGTCCTTGGAGAGGGAACTTCAGGGATTTGCTATCTGTCTTATTTTCAGGAACTGATTCAGCTCCAAGAATCAAGAATTAACACTGGCCTGAAACTCCTGGAAGTCAGGTTTTGACTGCTTTTTGACTGTGCAATTAGAAGACACTCAGACCATGGGTGATTATTCTTTACATGCAAACCAACCTTATGAGGTCCTGAACACGTGTTTCTTGGGTGTTTAGAAAGGGATGCTGGAAAAGGGGCACCGTGGATGAATGCAGGTCCCTCCTGTGGGGTGCTGGGCTCTGTTTGCATGCAGACCAGACC
Source organism: Gorsachius goisagi (assembly GCA_018403395.1). Classification (NCBI taxonomy): domain Eukaryota; kingdom Metazoa; phylum Chordata; class Aves; order Pelecaniformes; family Ardeidae; genus Gorsachius; species Gorsachius goisagi. Next base: position 453 of record BOSO01032437.1, on the reverse strand, counting down.
CAGTGGCAGTCCTGCAAAAAAAACCTAGAAGGCACCATTCACTGTGGTCCTTGATTTTTTTTTTTTTTTTTTTTTTAAAAACTAAGAGGTAGAGCTGGCATTGATTGGCATCAACCATGAAATAAATTAATGACTGTTGTGGAGTTCCAAATGCTGATTTCAGTGGCTGTTGGTGAGCTTTGGAGTTTGGAACCTGTCTGCTGAATTGAAGGATGGGCAAGGTGAGGTGGTGGTGATATGCGGAAAACAGACTCCACAATCTGTAAGATTGTAAAGTAGGTATGTTTATTCAGCGCTGGGCAGCACGGGGGGTAGTCCCACCAAAGTCGTGCGCGCCGCAACACGGCAGCTTGTCCGTTTATATGGAGCAAAGTGTTACCTAGACATGAAGTTCCCCAATACGCCTATACATTGGCATGACCTGTCCCCGCTTCGTATTAAAATTAGTCTCAA
>BOSO01032433.1:0-10579 GCA_018403395.1 Gorsachius goisagi | reverse complement strand
CAACCGAGCTGGCCCTGCCCAATCAAACCTCTTACGTACTGTAGAAGGGGATAAAGTCCCTGTAGTGCATGTCAAAAATATGCTGGGGAAGACAGTCTGGGTTACTCCTGCCTCAGGTAAAGGCAAACCATCCGTGGGATTGCTTTTGCTCAAGGACCTGGGTGCACTTGGTAGGTGACTTGGGAGGATGGGGATGTGTACCTCAAGGGGATTTTATTTTGGGTAAAAATAGCCAATGAACTGAATGGTATGATGTTAATTGCTGTATAATAATATATGTTATCACTTTTATGGTTGCTATATGCCATATCAATGGTGTTACAGTAAGAATTGCCCAGATTAATGAAAAATGAACTTTGATGAAACTGAGCAAGCGTAGTGGTGATGGAGCCAGAACTGGCTTCAACATGCAACAGTCCAACACCACACACCATGTCTTCTGCCCTGAAAGACTGTTATGAGAGATGGAGCACAGAGTCATGGACTAAATTAACTCAACAGGCATTTTAGAGGGATGGCTCATAGATTAAAGCAATGATATTTGTGTGTATATATCAAAAGTCAGGGAAAGTGGTGATGATGATTTGAAATGTATTGGAAAAGGTAGGACCTGGGCATGGTGGTATAGAATAAGGGGTGGAGACTGTCCTGGTTTTGGCTGGGAAAGTGTTATTTTTCTTCCTAGTAGCTGGCATAGTGCTGTGGTTTGGATTTAGTACTAGAAGAGTGGTGATAACACACTGATGTCATGCTCAGTATATAAACTGGGGGGAGTTGGCTAGGGGGCAGTGATCGCTGCTCAGGGACGGGCTGGGCATCAGTCAGTGAGTGGTGAGCAACTGCATTGTGCATAATTTGGTTTGCATGTTCTTTTATGATTATTTATTATTATTATTATTACCATCATTATAATCATATTCTCTTCCTCTGCTGTCCTATTAAACTGTCTTTTCTCTCAGTCCACATGTTTTACTTTATTTTTCCGATTCTCTCATTGGGGATTCTCCATTGGAGAGGAGGGGAGGTGAGTGAGTGGCTGTGTGGTGCTTAGTCGCTGACTGGGGTTTGGCATGATGCAATTGGCAGATAGAAATCTTCTGTTTATGTATATGTCCCACAAACAATTACTCAAGTAATGGAAATAAATACTGTTTGTTATGTGGTTTGTGAGAAGTGCCACATTTCACATTGTTGGCCTTTTTGCATCCTAGTCTTTAAGATCCTATCCTCTTGTGTCATGTAAATATAAGATATTAGTGTCTTCCTTAGAATTGGTCATAGTCAACTTTTTTGATGGTAGATATGGTCCACTGTGTATTTTGAATTCTTTGCAGGAGTGCATTTATTGGAGGCTATTGGGCTATATGTTCCCATTAATGCAGCCTGTGCATTCAAGTATCATGCCAGGAATCAAGAAATTACTTGGCTTCTCATGTCAGTTGAGTAGCTGTTCTGCTGGCATCTGTGCTCAAATATGCAAAAGACCTAACTTAGCAATAACATAGTTTCCATGCGTGGTTGGGTTAGTTTGCGGCTTTCATAAATGCACTAAATTGATGCACTCATGAAGATCATCTCTGTACAGATAGCTAATATAAGCTCAATATAGAGAACTCATACACATAAGGATCTAAGTGGGACAGAGGTTTTGAGTACAGGTCTCTAGAGAAGTGGGTGATAACTTTGGCACTTAACCAGATTATACAACCTCCTGAGGAAAGGCAAAGGAATACAATAATGAGCAAGTGGGAGGGGGAAAAATAATAAATCAAAGAAAACATTATTAATATTAATATTAATGTTATTGTTATTATTATTATATTGCTGAAATAAAAATAAATATTACCTCATGAATTCCAAAGTGAGCATAGGAATCAAAGTAATAATCCCTGGATGTCATCTCTTCTGGATTGATGAGCTTTGCCATCTTGCCTCGGCCTGGGCAGCTTGGTTGCAATGGGACATGTATGACAGACTGAACTGGCTTTGGAACAACAGTAGGCTGAGGAGGCTGGGATGGGATGGGGCAAACCTAGGAGAACATGGAATATTGTTAAGAGCCATCATTAAAATAAGACATTTCTTTCTATGTCTAGCGTAGTGATATTGTTGTAACTACCTAGGACACAGTAAGACCAAAGATACCTGGGGAATCATAAGTGAAATTTAGGCTGCCTTCTATTCCTGGCTCTTTAACATTGACACAAGGCAGTTAAGAGCTAGGTTTTCTCCTTTAGTGTCTTTCTGCCACAAACTGCCACAGCTTTGTGAGAGGTAAGTTGTAATAAACAAATAGTTCCCCTGCAAAGAAGAGCTCATAATCAAAGGATATTGAACACTGTTGCCAACAAGAAGGACAGGATTCACAACTGATTCTTAATTGTCAGGTAATGTATTTGGATGTATTGATGAGGTAGGTCTGAGAACACTCACAATATCTGTAAGTCCCTGACACTATCTGAAAGTCTCTCAGCATGCCCAGAAAGCACTATAGGGAGCTGTGTGGGATATGTAATCCCTTAATTCAGTTTCCTGTTGTTGGGAGATGCAGGAGTTACGTGTTACCAACACCCCCTGGCCCACTGCACTTCATTTTCCTTGTGTATTGCATCTCCAGCACCAAAATTTCAATAAAGCTCGCAGCCCCTTGATTCAGATTTGACACCTGTAGCATCTAAGACAGATGATCAAACATTTCACAAACATGAGACACAGACCATGGTCTGGCCTATATCTACATATTTTGTCCTTCCTGTGAACCAAAATGCTGAAAGCTAAGACAGACAGCAGACACTACAGCTTCACATGTGCACTAAGTCACCTGCAAATTATAAGTCAACAAGTTCATTTATTAAGAAGGTCACTCCTACTTAAACTATGTCACCTTCTCTTGTACTTTTTTTTTATTTTCAGATTTAGTAGTTTCCCAGTGGGGACCAGATTTACCTGAGCCTCTCCTAGGTTTCCTTGTATTCTCTCTGAATAGCATCAATTAACCTAGTTCAGTTTACTTCAATATTAAAAAAAAACCCACACCACATTTTCTTCCTTATTTATCTGAAGATTTAAATGTGTCATCTTTTGATGGTTGGTCCAACTGTGAAAAATGAATACTAGGGGTTTATGTTACTGTAACACCTTTCACCCCCCAAAATCCAGAAGTGCTTTATTCATATGACTTTTCTATTTCTGATTTTTTTTTTTACTTTACCACCTCACCTAGTTTACCTCCCACTCAGAATACAATTATTCCCAATTTATATTTGTATGTCTGTCCTATCTAGTTTTAAAATGTCCATCTGCTGTAATTTCTCTTAAGGAACTACTTCATTGCCTGTTCATTGCAAGTAACACTTTGTCAGTGCATTCTGTCAAGGTGTTGCTTGTAATATTCAACCCTTCCAAATTTAACCCTGATCTTTTAATTATGTACTTGAAGTTATATCCTAACATTTTTCTCCATTGGTGTACACACTGTCAAATTTTTGCAGTTACCTGTAGTCCTTTATTTGTCTGCTGGATTACAAAGACTTGAACTGCAGATGTTCAGAATTTTGTTTTAATTTAGTATGAGCTCTGTAAGGTCTTAACATTTTTCTCCTAAATTTTTACTCCTCATCATATTACAGGCAAAATATGTAAATATAACAGTCACTGAACTCTTCATTCTGTTCCTGTCTTAGGTAAGAAAGTCTCCAGACACAAGATAGTACATCACAGGCAGTTGCTCAAGAGCTACCTACTGGAAAGATCTGACAGATTTTGTGAATGAAACCAAAGGGGTATTAGCATTTCTGTTGCTGTTAAACTAGTAATTCAGATGTGATTTGCTGTAAAATAGAAAGCATTTTCTACATGAAAACAAGGTTTATTCTGACTAAAGATAAGAATGAAACTAAATTCAGCAACTCAAGCTAGGAAAGTTGTCATCTCATAGTCTGCAAGACAGCTGAATACTGCTACAGCCAAGGAGTGGCAAGATGACAATTAAGTTACTGAGGAAGTATTAGACCTTTGAATCACAGTACTTTTCACATTCATCTAAAGTACCTGAAGACTTACTGCTCTCAGCTGTCCATCTACATCTCTGCCAGAGAATACATATTCCCATGTAGCAGAAGAAGTAAAAGCCTATTAGGTCTGCTTCTCAGCTGTCTTAGTTTGTAGCCAAGCAGCCCATGGTAAAATGTGTTGATTGTGTGACAATGTTAGGCTGTGAATACCATTAGGGCATGCACTGTCCATCCTGTGCTATGGGTATCATAGCCTCATGCAGAAGGGGTAACACAAAACCACCTTTCAAATTAAAATGATGTCATCTTTTGCAGCATCTGTAACACCCACTGCTGTAATTTCTGTGTGTAGCATTGTAATTCTGAAACTCCAGGGCAAGATCATAATTACAAGAATAATTTTGTGAGTGGGGCTCAGAAAATCCCTCTGTCATAGATTTGCTACAGACACAGTGAACGATTTCAGTCAAAAGAGTATCTCATGTCTTATGACAACAAATATCTGGGGAAAGCACATAAACAGCGGACAATTACAAAATAAAGAAATGTAACAAAAGCTAGTATTTGTATCAGAAACAATAAAGTCTTCAGGTGTATAGCTCTGTGCTTGCTAAATTAGAAACAACTAAGCTTTTAGGGATATGGTATAACTGCTTTAGGAGAAAACATGCCTCCAAGAAAAAGGAAAACAGCTTCCTGTATTCCTTCCAGGACTGAAAAAAAATCATTAATATGATTTACAAGCTTAGGACATATATACTCTACCTGTCAGAAACAACTAATCTATTGAATAACTCCTGAAAAGGGAAAGCATCTGGGCTGGGGGTAAACCTCACATCAATGAAAAGAATTTAACAAATTCTATTTGAATGAACCATGTTTATTACAAATACAGATTCCAGCCAGCAGCACACAGTTCCAGAACACTGGCCGCTGCTAATGCAGATGAAGTCTGAAAGAATGCAAGCAGCTGACTCAGAATCCATTCATCACTGTGCTAAATGTGCAGCCCTCTATTTTTCCATCCTCCCATTTGTTACTGAAGATAGAGTTGGAGGGTCTGAAGCATCTGAGAAGCCATCTTTTTCTACCATTGCTATGGGACTTAGGTCCTGCTGCTCCATATCATTCAAACACTTAAGACAAAGGAAATTAGGGAAATATTTTTAAAATTAAATAAAGTTTCTTTCCTCTTTCTTTGTGGACAAGGTTGGTAGAGTACAGATGCATCAAAGGTATTAGCACAGGACCACTTTATTAAAAGCTTTGAATTCTCACAAAAGGCAAGATTCATAACCCTCATTCATTTCTCAAAATCTCACATCTGAACATCTTGACATAGGTTTCTAAAACACATATAAGCACTTTAGTGATGTATGTGACACTCAGATATGTGGAGTTGCCCATGTGCATCAATGGAAACTGTTGAAATTCTTTTTTCTTGAAAACTGGACCTAAGTGAACATGGACTTATGAGGCTATCTGGATGTATAAAAGGGAACTTGTTATTCAAAAAATCATAGACTATTTTGAAAACTTGAGTCTTTTAGATATATCCGTCTGCCTACAGAGAAGCAAGATGTTGAAATATGCACAACGCACTTTTTAGAAAGTTTGCGACAAAAGCTGAGCTGTATGGAGTAAAAATAAACTTGAACTTCAATGTTTGTTTCTTGATATTACTATGGAGACACAGGGATGGAGGTTAAAATCCCAATACTTCTAAAACTCTTGTTCAAGCTGTAGTGTTTTCTCCTTGACAAATTCTTAGTTATTTATGGCATTGAAGAGGTTAACAGTATCTTCTGTTTGGAAATGCCTAGCCTTTCATTAAAAACCTACACTCATTAAGAATGGAATTATAGTTTAATATGATTCAATTTCAGCATTCTCTTCTTTTTAAACAAATGGTTTTATCATATCTAAATGTTGATTATACTTATTTCTTGGGCCAGATAGCTTTCTGTGTCGGAACTACTAGAACAGCACATGCCTAGCGCCATTTTCATTACTCTGAATTTAATAATCTACACCTTAGCATGCAAGAGATTATCACCTGATATGCAGTCACCATAGCAGTTCCAACAACACAGCTTGTTCCTGCTGCAAATATTCCGTATTTGGTATCCTCTTGCCAAAAGTTAGGCTTACTTCTACAACAGCTTCTTGGAAGTCATTACACAATGGTGCAGACTAAAAACTCCCTTGACTCCTTTATCTTGCATCTTTTTGCAATAAGTCTTTGTCCTAGGTGTGTGGGAGCATATCTTAAGGGATCTTTGGATTGAGCAAAGAATCTGGTCCATTATCTGAGAACAGAAGTTTCAATCCAATTTTCTGAAGAAATGAAGCCACATTATCTTGCCTGTGTCTCCCATTGACAACTTTTGAGCTTGTCCAACCCAGTCTAATTAGAAAGAATAGGGGAAACACCAAGCACATTTCTTTTCCTATACATTTCTTAAAAATGAGAAATTAGGTAGAAGAATAGCCAATGTGATGATCCACTGAAATTGAAGCAGCCAGATTTCAGCTGTCGTTCTTTCTACTTGCTCTAAGTTTATTAAGCTAACTAGCTTGTGTTACATGTGTAGTCTCCAGACTAATCACAGTGTATGATCAGTAATGAAGATGTAGGAAAAAGTCTAGGCAGAACTCAGAATTAAGTTGGGACATCAGGGGATAAAAAGCACGCAGTTGCAGGAAACAAGGTTTCAGTAGCTTACCTACTCATAGAAAAAACCCTTTCTATACTAAGGACATGAAGTTCACAAGGAGTACAAAATGGCCCAAAATCAAGGGATTCCAATAGAGACCAGATGAGATGAACATTCAACTGCAGACATTTCTGTTTGGAAACAAGGACGTTATATATGTCTCCATTAGGTACGTGTTTTCAGGAAGCAGGGCTTTCAAAGATGAGTAAAGAATGTTTGCCTTTAGTTGTGGGTTTTGTTTATCTTAGTGGAGACTTTATGTTGTGATTTGTCTCAAAATCAGGATGAAATAGCTGGTTCCTCAGCAGCTACAAATCTGCTTTCTGCTTGATAAAAATTAAACACAATTTATTTTAAATTGCAGATAACTATGAGTTCAATGCAACTGCAAATCTCTCTAAACTCTAGAACTGTAAATCTAGCCAAACAGATTCTGTAAGAAACTTGGGAGAGAGAACTGATTCTTAAGACTGCTTGCGTGAAGCTACTTTTTCAGCTACTTCATAGTCAAGCACTGCTCTGAGCTTTCTACATGGAGTGTATGAAATGCCAGATCAACCTGTCATAGATAAAGCTGTCCATTTATTATCACCAGGAAATTCATTGTCATTTGCAGAGAAGTATAGCTTAGAGTACATTACAATTGCTACGTGTTACCCCTAAGGTAATGTTGATAGTAAAAATATTGTGAAAACACAGAGGCATGTTCTGAAATCCGAAATCTACTGTTTGCTTTAGAATAAAGCCTCTGACTGAGCTGTCATACAAGGAACTTGATTACACACTAAGTGTCCAAATCCTCAAAAAGTCAAAGATGCAAAGCAGGTCTTCAGTATGATAAAGGCATGGTCGACATATTTAGAGTGCAACAGAAATAATACTGAGTAGCAAGAAGGACTGCAAAGATCACAAATGTTTGAAAGCTAAAGAGAAATTTAGATATCTAAATGTAAATACAAGGTATAAACTGTGATACCTTTGTGGATCTGACCCAGCATACTATATACTGTCAAGATTAATGGGGACTGTCTATTGGGGAAAAGCCAGAATCTTCTTAGTGACAGGTCACAAATCAAGCAAGCAAATTTCCAGTTGGGTATAAGGGAATAATTCTTCCCCCTAATAGAGGTTAAGCACTGAAACAAATGCTTAGAGGGTCTGTGTGGTCTCCAACCTTGTAGATTGCAAAACTCAGATGGAGAAGGTCCTTAGCAGCCTGATCTAGCTTAAAGTTATCTTTTATCTGAGCAGGATGCTGGACTAGTTGACCTCCAGAGGTCCCTTCCACCCATATTATTCTATGATAGTAAGACATGGACAGTTTATATTTGTACTATGCAGGATACAGGTGGAAATGGCAAGATAAACTTACAAACCTGAGCCTAGTGTAGATTACGGCATGGGTTATAAATTTAGGTTTATATGTTCGTACACACAATAGGAACTGAATCTGTTTTCATGAGATTAAAGAATGCACGCAATGAGAAGAACACGAGGACATGACACCCTGGAATGAAGTTTTTGAAGCTGCATGTAACAGGATTGGACTGAAATGATAGGAAATGAGGTGACAGAATGTAAGGATGGGAGTGATGTTAAGTATCTGTAGCATTTATAAAAGTCTGAGCAGTTCTAGACCATTCTGTGTGCCAGTGCAGGTAATAAAAACACTCTTTATCCAACCTGCCCTCTTGACTGCTTACTGTACAGTGCAGCTTGGGCACAGCAGCAAAAAAACAGGTGACAAATTGTAGTTATGGTTGTTGATGTTTAATTGAAGTTGTGTTCCTTTTTATAAAGATGGAGATTTTGCAATGCATGTAGAGTAGAAGGTCCAGTGCAGGGCACGAACAGTCCTAGTTCAGCATAGAACAAAAGGCAATATGAGAGAAATGTTATTACTAGTAACTGAAATTTACTCTTTGCAAAGTACCTCATGCAAGACTAGAAAAGCATTATCTAAAAAGTGTTGAGAGGTACCTTTCTTTAGGACAAGATTGCCTTTTGGTTATCTTTGGCATATGATAGACCCAATGTCTACTATTGTTTCAGATTTAATGTCACAGACATAATCGCAACACCTTCCTGGTATACAAGATCCCTGTTACAAGGAACATCTGGAAAAAGACCTTGTGCTTTCACCTATTTACAGGTTTACACCCTGTTGTGTAGAGCAGATGGTCCATCATTAGACTCTGTTGCCTATCTCTTTGTTTGAAGCCTCATGAGGAGTGAGCTAAGTTGCAGAGTCAGGAGTTTCCCAAGTGCTGGCTAAAGTCTCAAACATGTTTTTATTGAAGTTGGTGAGCTTTGCAGCCTCAGCTCAGTGGGGAATCATGTTTTAGAACTATTCCCCCAGGTCGATAATATTAAAAGCGACATACAGCTGGCAGATGGCTACATACATTTCTCATTTCATGGGATAGAGACTAAGTTACTGCAATCAATAATCTGGAAATAAATGTCAACATATAGCCATGCTGTTCTCTCCAAATATACAGCATATGGATTTGTTACAGTGTAACTGTCTCTGTCACACGAGTCAAGAATCTGAAAGGTAGAAAATTAAATAGAGGAGAATTTTAAAACTCATGGAGGAGGCAAGCTGTGATGTTCTGTGGCTAGATGTTCTGTGGTTTTGTTTCCATTCTTCAGTGTAATCAGGAACGGAAGAGGTGGATATACTCAAGCATACTGGTTATTTTGACACAAGATTGACATAGAAACATAGAATCATAGAGTCATTTGGTTGGAAAAGACCTTTAAGATCATCAAATCCAACTGTACCTGTTCACTACTAAACATTGTCCCTAAGCGCCTCATCTGTTCTGTTTCCCTGTCCCCAAGGACTGTTTCCCAGGGGGTCCTTCTGACTATTTCCTTTAAGAGCTGGAAGTTTGCTTTCCTAAAATTTAGGGTCCTGACTATACTCCTCGCTATTCCCATTTCCCTCAGGAGCGTGAGCTCTACCAACATGTGGTCACTGCAGCCCAAGCTGCCTCCAATCTTGACATGTCCGAGGAGTTCACTTGCATTGGTGACCATGAAGTCCAGTATCGCATCCCCTTGGGTAGGAGTGTCACTTACCTGGCTTAAGTAGCTACTTTTCCAGCAGATGTCAGGGTGGTTGAAGTCCCCCAGTAGGGTGCTCGCTGGAAAAGTAATACAGCAAGCTGTAGGCAATCCAGCAGATTCCTAGAATGCATTGAGGACAACTTCTTAAGTGACCATGCTATCCACGATAGTCAGAAGGACGCCCTGGGAAACAGTCCTTAGGGACAGGGGAACAGAACAGAGCTGGCAGATCTTTAAGGATGTGTTCCACAGAGCGCAAGATCCCGGGTGTAAGAAATCAGGCAAAGAAGGGAAGAGACCAGCATGGCTGAGAGGAGAGATACAGGTCAAACTGAAGAGCAAGGGGGAACTGCACAGGCAGTGAAGCAGGGACAGGCATCCTGGGAAGAGTATAGGGACGCGGTCCGGTTGTGTAGGGGTGGGATCAGGAAGGCCAAGGTGCAGCTGGAGCTAAACTTGGCAAGGGATGCGAAGAATAACAAGAAGAGCTTCTACAGGTATGTCAGCCAGAAAAGGATGGTTAAAGAAGGTGTATCCCTGCTGATGAGCGAGACTGGCAAACTAGTAACAGTAGAGGAGGAGAAGGCTGAGGTACTCAACAACTTTTTTGCCTCAGTCTTCACTGGCAAGCTCTCTCCTCACCCCTCCCGAGTCGATGGACCACATGAAGGGGACCAGGAGGGTAAAACCCTTCGTGCTGTAAGAGAAGATCAGGTCCATGACCACATGAGGAATCTGAACACACATAAGTCCATGGGACCTGATGAGATGCAT